>CANYLF012500543.1:0-20275 GCA_948193215.1 Bocquillonia castaneifolia
ACTCTATAGAGAGTAGCAGAGGTTGAGGCGGAGCTAGTAGCTCAGAAGAGCAAGGAAGCGCCTATTCGAACTGTGAGTCAATTACATATTTATGATTTGCTCGTAGAATTAAATTTATATATATAATATGTAATTGACTCACAGTTCTACAAGCAAATCATAAATATGTAATTGACTCACAGTTTGAATAGGTGCTATATATATATATATATATATATATATATATATAGTTATTATATTATAATTATATATTTTGCATATGTATATGATGTTTGGCATATTCTGTGAATACATATATATGTTATAATATAATTGTTAAATGTCCGGATGAAGGATGGTTGCGGGACGAGCTACCTGGTGGGTGTCACCAGGCTGTGTGCACACAAGGGTCATGTACGTATAGTATAGCATGTAAGGATGGGGCTTGCTCAATGGAGGTTTTCTCGGGCGTCGATCCTTTGTTTATTATTGATTATGTTGTGGCTTGCTCGATGACGGTTTCTCAAGCGATAGCAATGTATGTTATGTTGTGGCTTACTCGATAAGGGTTTCTCGGGCGAAAATAATGTTTATATCTGGGGCTTGCTCGATGAGGGTTTCTTGAGTGCTAGATGAATTAATCAGAATTAGTGAACCGTGTGGATATAAGAGAAGTTATATAGTTGTGTGGGAAAGTTAGGTGTCTGATAGGTGTTCTACTTCAGTCCTCCTCTTTGTATGTTTTTACTAAATTAATTCACGTGTATGATTGTATGTATATTATGGTATAAATGCTATGTTGTATGATTGTGTGTATTAGTTTACATTTCATAAATATGTTATTGACACACTCAGTAAGGTCTGACTCCCCTCAACTTATTTTTTAGGATTCCCCATCTCAGACCTCTTCTCATACTCTTCACCGATCTTCTTCTTCCCCGGGAATATTATGTAGGTTTTGAATGTATTTATGAATTGTTATAACTCTAGCGCTGCAGTAGTAACTGTTTATTTAGGATAATGGTTCTGTTATACAAGTTATGTATTCGGTATATTATTATGATCTTGGGTTCCACTGTAAATGGACATGTTATCTGTGAACTCTATGTTATGTATGTTATGGTTTATATTAGCCTTGTGAGGCTCTAGCTATTTATGCTTGTCACACACACACACACACATGTTTGGATATCATGATTGTGACTTATAAATTAATATATTCTCGAGTTACTAGGTTATGATATATTTTCTTGGAACCATAATATATAATTCTGACAATTTTATATGATTACGAATATGTTCAGAACATTAGGCTTGTCATGGGTTCCGGTAGTTAATCACTTTCCCGTTCCCTAGCACCGGTCACATACTTCGGGTTTGGGTCGTGACAGTGTGTATGCATTTGTGTTGTTTCTACTCTTCATATAATAAATTTAGTGATAGTAATGACAAAAAAATAGATCCTTCACCAAACAAAGATAAGCATGTATATCAACCTAAGATTAATTTGTAAATAAGGAAATTTAATCTAGGTTGCCTCTCATAGAAAGATTTATTTAGAGGATAAATAAAAGGTAAAATGTTTAGGCGATTTCAATTTAAGGCTAGCAGGTAATCAATTTGTCACGACCTAAACCCAGAGTACATGACCGGGGCTAGGGAACGGGAAAGCTATATGCTACCGGAACCCGTAGCAAGCCTGAGAACTATTATTCCAACAAATAAAATCATAATATATAAATTTTAAAATAGATTAACTTCATAAAATATAATATCAACTCAATCTCTGCATAATATAATATTCAGTGTACCGAACTAGAATCTCACAGCACACAACACTCATAATATATCCATATCTATAATCAATATTACACAACATATTATTTATATAAATAAGTATGACCAGCAACACTCTTATTCAAACCCAACAAGAGTTTACCACTGCAGCTCTAGATGGAAACAACTCAAATATAAAAAATAATAACATACGTCAAGTTGCTAGCGAAGTAAGAATCCGGCGTAAAGACTCAACGTATGATGTCTGATAGAAATCTTGAAAAAAATGGGTTGAGGGTGTCAGACCTCACTGAGTGAATCAATTGCATATTTATGAAATGCAACCTAATCCGCAAGCAATCACACAATATATAATTATATAATAATACATATCGATACACACAGTCAAACTCATGAATGTCGCGTACATATCAAACAAGGAGGAGAATTGAGATAGAACACCTGATAAAATTCTACCCCCTATGTAGCCTTTAGGCTCACTTAATCCATATGTTTCACTTTAACCAATGTATATACCATCTGGCTCCTGAGATACCCCTCATCGAGCACGCCCCAGACATCTACATTACGATCACCCGAGACACCCCTCATTGAACATGCCACCATATATAAATAAATATAAGGATCAGTGCCTGAGACAAACCTCATCGAGCACGCCCCGTCCTTTATCCCAAAGTTAGTAAACGTACCTGACTCCTATGTGCACACAGCCTGGTGACACCCACCAAGTAGCTCGTTCCACAACTATCCTTCGTCCGTAACATAGAATCACATATACATATTCATTTCATCCCATCTCGTCATATACACATATAATATATAATATAAACATATATAAATAGCTATTCAGCACACACATATTCTTATATTTATTTAATAAATATAATATTTATCAATAATTGAAAATATATAAATATTAATATATAAAAAATCATGTATTCTATGAGCAATATCATAAATATGAAATTAACTCACAAGTAGAACAGACGCCTCTATGCACACTCGAAGTACTCGGACCTGCTTGGTCACTTTGATTATCTACAGAATATATAAACAGTAACAGAGACTCAAAATAATGAATAAATCCTAACTTCTTAGAAACTCTAGAATTCTATACATACGTGTACTATATACATCGATTTACTTCTAACGATAATCGTAACTTATATTTCTAACGTTTAACCCGATGACTCGTTTTACAAGAAACTTCTACTGAAATTTAGGCAAAATTTCCTCTGTAAATCCCATATCTTTCCACCATAGTGGAGCCTGTTTTTGCAATTAAACATACTTCTATATTCATCACCACATACAGGGTCTACCAGACTACCCGGATTTATCAACACAGACAACACCACAATAATAAATATCATTTTATTTATCATCTTTATATTGAACTTATCACACCGTTAAATCTATCAAAATATACTTATTAAAAGTCCATCAATACCAATTATTATCCTTTCTATTAATCTGAAACATCTACGATCTTAATTCGGTTTACAGTCCAATAAATTATTTGACCGATCTTACTCAAGTAAATACCAATTTGATTCCAATATAACTTATTTAATGTCCTAATAATATATTTAAACCCAAAACATATAAATTAGATTCTTAACGCGCATTTCCAGGATTTCCATACACCGCGTTATAAATTCCAAAATTTTTAATTTAAAATCTATACATTATTTGCCTATATTATCTTCACAAAAGTTATCTGAAATAATTTATAGTATTTTTTAAAAAATATGTCTGAGGTCACCAGAGTGGGGCCACAGCCACCGCAGACTGCGGCACGTAGAGCCCACGTTCCACCGTCTATGGTGGCCGGAAGGCCGCCAACTCATTCAGATTTCATCGCTAACACCCCAGGAGTCCAATGGAACTCACCACGTGCTACTGCAAGGCTTGGAACTCGCTAGAGAAGCCTCTAAACCCGTCGACGCCTAGAAGATCGAGGAGCTCCGATCTCTAGCCAAATAGCTCCTCCTCCATTGTGGTCTGTACCAACGCCACTCTAAACAAGCCGGTCGATATGCCTGAAGCCTCAATTTGGACCAACGACGATAGGAACACCAAAATCGATAGAGGCCGATGGTGGTGTAATCTTCAAGCCTTCGATTCGTTCTCTATCGACGATGATAATAGTAATTGTTGGTATCAATGGATAGAGAACTTCAAGGTCATCAATTTGACTACTTGATCGCCTGAAACGGAGGTCTGTGGAGGGTGAACGGAGCTAGCGAAGTCATGGGTGCTACAGTGGTAATTTGAGAGAGTTTAGGGTACTGTTGGTGTAATAAGGTTTGAAGTTTCTACTGCAATTGAGCCCCTGGTAGCTGATATGTATAAAAAAAGTTTTCTATTTTCAAATAGGTCCTTTTCACCAATTACTTCCTATTCTTAACTCTGTTTAAACTCAAATTTTAACCATAGCTTCATATAATATTTTAACACTTTTAAGTAGAAAATTAGGTTAAAATAACTTCCTGAACTACCCTTTTTAATTTTCAAATATTAAATCCAATTAAATTAATCCCAGACCAATTAATTAAATCCCAAAAAGATTAATTTAATTTCAGACTAAATTATTAAATCCCGAATTAAAATAAATTGATTTGAAGAAAATCACGATGAAAATCACGAGTATTACATTCTCCCCACATTAAGAAAATTCATACTCAAATTTAAAACATACTGCAGACAAGGAGGTTTTGCCTCAGAGCCTGAGCCATGACTAGCAACTGCGACATTGTGTGTTCAGCTACGGGGCTAAAGTGGTCCGAACCGACATCGGGAATGTCTTACAAGGTGTACACCCCGATTCTTCTTAAGAATATGAAAGGTGCATTGACCCCAAAGATTCATGGATCTGACTTATCAATTCCTAGCGTGTGATAATTTACCCAATACTCCTAGTATTATACCAACCTTCATTCCTTCTAACAAATCAATAAAACACATATACAATTATAACCTACCTTTTTACATATACACATGCAAGAGTGAGTTTCTATACAAATAAGGATCGATTTTACATCACCATACCATAGTTAGTACAAGTTACATGCACATGGTGAGAGCAAACACAACCAGCACATCAACACAACCTAGGTTGCTACCATTTTTACCTAGAGATTACCAAGTAGCTTATTGGGTTCATTTCATGCGTCATTTCATCTAATTCTTACCAAAGAAGGTTAGAATACTTACCTTATCGATGCATTCCACGTGATTATGCATTTTTAAAGCAAATGGATTCACCAACGCCAGTCAAAATAGGTCAACCCCAGCCAAAAACGCCAGTCAAAATAGGTCAACATCAAAATGGCTCAACGCCAGTCAAAATAAGTCAACTCCACTCTTGGGACTCGTGTTGACTTGAAATGACCTCAAACGCATGTAGACACCAAAATGCAATTTTTGGGTTTACCAAGCCTAGAAATCGACTTGAAATGATAAAAAAAAATGTGCAAATGCAATGCAAAACATCCTAAAATAAGGCTAGAATGGCAAAACCCAACCTAAAACTACCAAACACACAACTTATAGTAAACTTAAAACATGAATAGTAAACAAATGCAAGAAATGCAAAACTCAAATCAAATTGTCAAAACACAATTCAAATGTTATTCTAGCATCAAAAAAAAAAAAGATAAACATGAAATAAAGCAATTAAAACAAGTTTCATATAAAATAGGCAAGAATTGAATAAAGCCAAAAAGTTACAATGAAAGAAGCCAAATCAATAAAAACTCATTTTAAGGCCTAAATCTAAACATAGATACAAGTTAAGCATCAAAATAACATATAAACATGATTGCAGTTAGTTAGAAATAATTTTTATGAGTTTTAGTCAAGGTCTGGGCAAAAATCAATTTTCCCAGGAAACTTACAGGAAAAATATAAGATTCAATTTTATTATTCAAATCGACATATAAATAAGAAATAATCACTTAAACATGTTAGAAAACACATTTATTAATCAAATATAACATATAATCGTGCCTTAAACCATAAAAACAAGATTTAAACAAAAAACAAAAACTTACAGTACGTACGTTCAAAACATTTTCACGGCAAAATGGAGCAGATGAATAATGTGATCCATATATAAGATGCAAATCACATTATTTTTTATGGAAAATCATGAAAAATCAATAATTTTAATATTATAAAAAACTTACAGTGATGATCAATGAAACTCCAAATTCAACAGGCAGCCAAGCTTTGAATAGAACTTCTATAGGAAAGCTTGATTTCCCTCAGTTGTGAGTTTTTTTTGTTGTTTTTAATCACGTACTATTCTTTTCTTGTTGTTTATTTTCTCTCTCTAAACTAAAAAAACACTTACAGGAGCTCAATTAAATTTTGTAAACCCTACAGCCAACTTAAATTTTTTTTAACCCCTATAGAAGAAAATGAGTGTGCCTTTTATAGGCAGTGACTCTGATGCTTTGCTTAATTCTTAAGCAGAAGAGGTTTTCAAATTCAAAAAGGCAGTGGACTGAATCAATCTTGAAAGAACAATCATGCAAATCACATTTTGAAATTCAAATTAATATTAATCTCCTGTAAGTTTTAATGAGAAATGGGTTTGGGCTCTCATCTAACCTTAAGCCCAAAAGAGCTTAAATAATTACCTAAAAGACCAGCCCATAAGATTTGAATGAAATATGAAGCCCATTCCAACCTTTAAAACCACAATTTAGGCCCAAACATCAAACCAGCCTAATAACATGGCAGTAAATGTTCTAAGCCAGTTTTGGAGCCCTAAACGTCAGAACTAGAAAAATTTTATTAGAAACAAAAACATGCAGAATGGCCCAATTATAAGAGTAGGTTTTAGGCCATTTTGAGGCTCGTATGAAAAGATATGATGAAAACAATGCACGATTTTATTTCAAAACGATTTTCTGGCTCAAAACAATGCATTTTCAAATCCGAAATCTATTCCAGAGCATCACATGATTAAAATGTAAGCCATGATCACTCTACTTATGCCATATGAGCATAAGTGATCATCATTGGGAACTTCGAGCCGATTCCCTATTCCTGCATCCAAAAATTGGGTGTCTACACATACCTTACTATAAAAACAAGTGAGGAAATTGTTCTCACATGTCCTGCTCTAACTTCTAGGTAGAGTCCTCAACAGAGTGGTTTCTCCACACCACTTTCACCATTGGAATAGACTTGGATCATAGCTATCTCAACTGATGATCAATGATAACCACTAGGTATTCATCATATTTCAGATCCTCTTCAATCTCAACATCATCGGTCTGAATCACATGTGAGGGGTCTGGAATGTACTTCCTTAGCATCGACACATGAAATACCATATGCATTCTAGATAACTTCGGTGGCAAAGTCAATCTGTATGCCACCTCACTAACTCTAGCCTCAATCTGATACGGGCCAATATACCTCGATGCTAATTTGCCTTTATTACGAAACCTCATTACACCTCTCATGGGTGACACTTTCAAAAATACCCAGTCTCCAACATCAAAAGAAATGTCTTTCCTCTTCGGGTCTGCATAGCTTTTATGTCTACTGAATGCAGTCTTTAACCTCTACTGTATTAATGGAACCCTCTCTGAAGTGATTTGGACTAACTCAGGTCCAGTCAGCTGTCTCTCACCACCATCCCAACACAATGGAGATCTACACTTCCTACCATACAAAGCTTCAAATGGTGCCATCTCAATACTCGCATGATAGCTGTTATTATAAGCAAACTCTATCAATGGATTATTCAAATCCCAATATACTCCAAAATCCATAGCACACATCCATAGCATATCCTCTAGAGTCTGTATAGTTCTCTTTGACTGTCCGTCCATTCGTGGGTGAAAAGCTGTGCTGAAATTCAATCTGATTCCTAAAGCTGATTGCAGTTCTCTCTAGAACATCAAAGTAAAACTAGAACCTCTGTCTGAAATAATCAACTCTAGAACTCCATGTAATCATACTATCTCAGAAATATACAGCTCGGCTAACTTCTACACAATATAGGCCTTCTTCATAGGTATAAAGTGAGTCGACTTGGTCAATCTATCAACAATAACCCAGATCAAGTCAAATCCACTTCGAGTATGGGGTAATCTAGTTATAAAATCCATAGTGATTATGTCCCACTTCCATTCAGGAATGGGTAGTGACTGCAATAACCGATAGGGTCTCTGATGTTCTAGTTTCACCTCCTGACATGTCATGCATCTAGACAACAAAGTCTGCTATGTCTCTCTTCTTTCCACTCCACCAGTACATGCTTTTTAGGTCATGATACATTTTGGTTACACCAGGATGCACACTATAAGGTGTATAATGTGCTTCTTCCATGATTTCCTTTTGTAAATCATCAACCTTAGGAACACACACCCTATTACCCATTCTCAACATACCTTCACCATAAATTTTAAACTCTTCAGTTTCACCCTGTTGTATCTGTGTATGTATCTTCTATAACTCTGCATCCCGCAACTGAGCTTCTTTCACTATGTCTAAATATACAAATCTGACTCTGAAATGTGATAATAGACATCCAGATGCATCTAACCACCACTGTAAACCTTGGTCAAACAATTGATCTATCTCTCTGTATAAAAGTCTCCTTTACACACTAATATGAGCAAGACTTCTAGTTGATTTTTTGCTCAAAGCATCTGCTACCACATTTGCTTTACCGAGATGATACAAAATCAAACAATCATAATCCTTTAGCAACTCCAACCACCTAACTTGCCTCATATTCAGGTTACTCTATTGAAATATAAACTTCAAGCTTTTATGATCCGTATATATCTCACAGGGTACACTATACAGATAGTGTCTCCAGATCTTCAAGGCAAATAATATTGCTGCTAACTCCAGATCATGGGTAGGGTAATTCTTCTCATGATTCTTCAACTGTCTAGAAGCATAGGCTACTACACGTCCATTCTGCATTAACATACACCTTAACCCGACTCGTGAAGTATCACAATACACAGCAAAGCCATCAACTCCAGAAGGTAAAGTCAACACATGTGCTATTGTCAACCTTTCCTTCAATAGCTGAAAACTATTTTCACAAGCTTCATTCAACTCAAATATGACATTCTTCTGAGTTAACTTTGTTAATGGTGCTGTAATCTGAGAAAAGTCCTGCACAAATCTCCGATAGTAACCTACTAAACCCAAAAAACTTCTGATCTCAGTGACTATAGTCAGTCTAGGCCAATCTAGTATTGCCTCTATCTTCTTTGGATCCACTTGTATACCTTCTCACATGTCCCAAGAAAGCCACGCTGTCTAGACATAATTCACACTTTCAAAATTTAGCATATAGTTGCTCTCTTCTCAAAGTCTCCAACACAAATCTTAGATGTTGCTCATGTTCCTCTACACTCCTTGAATACACCAAGATATCATCAATAAAGACTATCACAAATTTTTTTAAAAATGGTTTGAATACCCTTTTCATCAAGTTCATAAAGGCTATAGGAGCATTAGTCAGCCCAAAGGACATAACTAAGAATTCATAGTGACCATATCTAGTACGGAACGCTGTCTTAGGAATATCTATCTCCCTAATCCTCAACTGATGATATCCTGACCTCAAGTCGATCTTAAAGAAACACTGGGCACCCTGAAGCTGATCAAACAGGTCATCAATTCATGGCAAAGGATATCTATTCTTGATCGTTGCTTTGTTCAACTCTTTATAATCAGTATAGAGTCTAAGTGTACCATCCTTCTTCTTCATGAACAAGACAGGTGCGCCCCAAGGAGAAATACTAGGCCTAATGAAACCACTATCCAGCAACTCATGTAACTACTCCTTAAGCTCCTTCAACTCTACTGGAGCCATCTGATACGGAGGTATAAATATAGGAGCCATTCCTAGAACTACATCAATGCAAAATTCTATCTTTCTGTTAAGTGGTAATCCTGGCAACCCCTCTAGGAATACACCAAGATATTCACACACAACTAGAACTTCACTCTGATCTTTGGCCTCTATTGTTGTGTCTCGAACCACTACTAAGAATCCCTGACATCCCCACTTGATCAACTTCCTAGCAGTAATTACAGAAATTAAGTTCTGAGGCATTCCTTTCTCACCTATGAATCTAAATTCTTCTTCACCAGGTTTTCTGAATATCACTTCCTTTCTTCTACAATCCAAGGTAGCATAATGTTAGGATAACCAATCCATCCCCAAGATTACATCAATATCCATCACATCCAATAGTATTAATTCTGCTATCATTTCTCTATCCTCGATCTTAACAGAGCACATCGGAAAAATAGTGTTAGTGACCATGACTTCACTCAATGGAGTGGCCACTGACAACGGAGTCAACATCCTAGTTCCTCTATAGCTAACCCTCGATGTAAATGTAGGAGAAATAAAAGAATGGGTGGCACAAGGATCAAACAAGATAAAAGCATCTGTACTACATATTGAAATAGCACCTGCCACCATTGCATTCAAAGTTTGTGCCTCCTGAGGTGTGATAGCAAATACTCTAGCCTGACCTCCACTAGACAACTAAGGAGAAGATGCCTGCCCTGAGCCTCTATCAGCTAATCTACCACCAAATCTACCTCCATTCCTACCTCCGAACCCTCGGCCTAGTTGGCCCATTATCTGATAACCGCCCTGAGAAGGATTTGCCTGATATGGGCCACTCTGATAAGATCTCCCTTGGAAAGGAGTAGGATACTGAGGTCGTGGCTAAGGTAATGACTGAGCTGCTGTGGATAAAGAGAGGTTACCTTAGTAATCCAAGTCATTCGACGACCGCGACACTATGCGTTTAGCATAGGGAGCTAATAGTGTGAGTCACCACACAAACAGGTATCGGGAAAAGAAATTGGTGTGCGTCTTGATTCACTTGAGAATGCATAACACACCAAATAAACACAAAGATTCCAAGATCGAAATTATGCATTCCTAAGGCGTGATTCTTTACAAGCAACTCATAGGATTATATCTACCTTCGTTTCCACTACTTAAAGCAAGTAAAACACCCAAGCATAATCCTACCTTTTACAACATTCATGTATACAAGATGTGAGTTTCTATACAAATAAGAGCTAATTTTACATTACCAAGCCATAATTAGTTCAAATTACATGCAAGGGTGAAAGCAAAGATCACCGACACATCAACACAACCTAGGTTACTACCATTTTAACCTAGAAATTACCAAATCGAGCATTAGGTTAATTTCATGCATCGTTTTAACTAATTTTTAGCAAAGAAGGTTAGATTACTTACATGTAAGCTATAATCCACGTGAAATTTTTATACACAGAAGTTACAGAGCACTGGAGGAACCAAAGGAAGAACCAATGCCACTGTTTGTCATAGAAAGCACCCAAACACCACTCTTAGGAGTGGCATTAAGGCCCAGCGCTACTCTTAGGAGTTGCGTTTGGGCTTAACCCACCCACAATTGTGGCGTTGCCGCACACACTCATAGGGAATAGCAGGAAATGTAGAAAAATGCAATTGTTGGGCTTACCAAACCTCAAAAATTGGTAGAAAACTCAACTAAAACACAAACCCAAGATTCAAACAACCTGAAACCAATGTCTATGTGGCACAGCCCAACCTAGCATACATCTAGACAATCAAACAACATGCAATTTATACTTACAGTGAACATATATTGCACAATTTTCACAAATCTTCATAGACCATGTTCAAACCATTTAAATCAAATTCTAACAATCTAAAACAACATAAAACAATCTTTAAACAATGAAAACACACATTACAACATGCAAAATCAATCATATGCATCATGTTTATAACTTTCAGTAATCAAACATTAAAATACAGTAAACACACAACATACTGACTTTTCATTAAAATCAACTGAAATCAATTAAAATCCTTTTGATTCATGTTAAACATGTTAGAATCATTTAGAAATAGCATAAAACACAATTTAAAACAAATTTCACAATAAAAAACATTAAAATGAGAAATTGGGAAAAACTATGTACAATTCAGTGTATCATGCTGAAATCAACTAACAATCATCAAAATCAATTAATAATTACATAATCATGCCTTGAAACACCTTAATTGAATAAATCTAACATATAAACATGTTTCAAATCTATAGGACAAAAGTCAAATAGGAAATGCAAAAAACACAATTCGTACATTTAAAATGGATTTCACGGCAAAATTGAGCAGATGGATGTTTTAATGCTTATAATGATTGAAAATCATAACAATTTCATAGAAACAACAAAAAATCAATGATTAAGAGAATTTAGAGCACTTACAGTAATGATTAGTGAAACTCCCGATTCAATAGACAGCAATTGAAGGAAAATGAATTCTGTATAGGAAGGCGTGATTTCCCTCAGTTGTGAGTTTTTGGCTTTTTCTATTATTTTTTCAATCACGTACTGTTTCTTTCTTTTTATTTATTTTCTCTCTCTTAAAACACCACTTATAGAAGCTTTTTCTCTCTATTGCTAATTAAAACTTGCCCACTTAAAATTTTCCCACCTCATATGCCAACCCCTGTAAATGTTGAGCTTGCCTTTTAAAGGTAGAGGCTCTGTAACATTGCTTGTTTTCTAAGCAGAAGGAGTTTTGAATTTGAAATGGTGATAAACAGAATCAAATCTTCTGTTAATTGATTTTGAATTTGAAAGAACGATTGATGCAAATCAGATTTTAAATTTTAAAATTAAAATCCATCTTCTGTAAGTTAAAGAGAAATGCGTTTGGGATTTCAATTAATTTCATGACCATTATGAGACTTAAATGGCTAATTAAAAACTGGCCCATAACTCTTGAACCAATTTTAAAGCCCACTTCCAGCCGTTAAAGCCACAATTCAGGACCAACATCAAACTAAGCCTATTAGTATGGCAGTAGATGTTCTTGGTCTATTTTGGACCCCTAAATGTCAGAATTAGAAAAATTGTGTTGGAGACAAAAACATGCAGAATGGCCTAATTTACATTATGTATGGGTCTCAGACCATTTCAATGCTCGTGTGAAAAGATATGATAAAAACAATGCACGATTTTATTTCAAAACAATTTTTTCGTCTAAAAACAATTCATTTTCAAATCTTGAAATTAATTTTGAACCATTGCATGATTAAATGAAAGCCATAATCACTCTACTTATTCTTTGTGAGCATAAGTGATCATCATTGGGAACTCTGAGCCGCTTTCCCATTCATACATCCAAAAATTAGGTGTCTACAGTTTGCCCCCGCTTTGTTGGAGGTTTGGAGTATTAACCAATAATATGGTAAATGATGACAAAGCACTAACCACATAATTTTTGGAAAAGAAATGCGTACCTTAGCTCTGGAATATGGAACCTTACCTCAGACCTCGGCTGTCTCGGTTTGACTCTATGGGGAACAGAATAAAGCTTTTTACCTAGGACCGTTATTGCCTAAGTTCTAAACTAATCCTATTCCGGAATCAGGATGAAATCTTATATAGGATTACTATCACCTAAATTCAACCCCGACATCTGAATTTTGCTCCAAATATCCGGAACAAGGTTTTGATCTCACTTGTTTTTCAAATAAGATTTGACCTGGTTTGTTTCCAGCACTTCCTGCTTTCAACAGGGAATGTACCCGGCACTTCTGACCTTCTAGTAGAGAAGTATCAGGCACGTCCAGCCTTCAACAAGGAAAGCATCCGACACTTCCAGCCTTCTGCTAGAGAATGCGTTGGGCCTTTATCGGCATTTAGCAAGGAATGCATTTAGCCTTTACCGGTGTTTAACAAGAAATGAGTTTAGCCTTTTAGCAAGGAAAATCATTCTAAAAAAAAAAGAATTTTGGCACTTACCTGAGTTGATTATACTCTGATTTTGTTGAGTTTTTCATTGGATCTACTGGGTTTTACTGGGGAATTTTGAGAACATACTCTCCATTAGGAATCTTGATTATGACTCGCATTGGGGAATAAGGTTGTCTGCTCTTTGGGAATATCCAATTGTGACTCATACTGAGGAAAAGGCATTTAAACTGTATTTCTGAAGAAATCTTTTAATGATTCTTGGGAATTCTGGATATCTTTTACTGTCAAATACTTACATATTATTCATCAATCAATGTCGTAGACTGATCAAGAATTTTTTTGTAATTTTCTGGATTTTCTGTCATTCTGCAACTTCCTCTATCAATTACAAACACTATGTCTATACTTTCTCTGTAATCTTCATCATTCTTTAGGGATGCATTCTTAATTGGACTCAAGTTGATCTTTCGTGGCCTTAATTTTGAGTTTTGGACCTAGTTGCATTGAAATCTTTATAATAGAGTTCCAAGGACCAAAGCGATAATTTGCCAAATAGGGTATAAACTTCCCAAAAATGGGTAGCCCTCTTATTCCAACTTTCTTAGGGTTTTTAAATTTCTTTTCTTATTTCTTCATTTCTTTACTAAATTTCTTCAAACAAGAAGTAGAGATGGCAGATAATCATGATCTGGAACCTCCCTAGGACCCTGTAAGCATCTTTCACATCCATAGGGAAGTCCAAAGTGCCTTGAATGGAGGAATTCTAAGAGGAGGAGGGATTTATCCACTTTCTTATGCCAAACTCCACATTTCTAGCCTTGTGAAGGACCAAGTAAGCCCTAAAACTCCTTATCTTGCTTGTGATTTGTCTAGGCTTTGTTTATCCTATAATTACAGAGAGACATAGTGGCCAACGCCACTAGCATGCCACCAACGCCACTCTTGTGAGTGGCATTCACCACTAATGCCACTTATAAGAGTGGTGTTGAGGGTGAACCCACTCCTAGGAGTGGCAACTGTAGGGCAATTTGAACTTGAATGTGGACTTTTGATGCATGTTTAGAAGCTTTGAAATGTAAAAATTACAATAATATGTATACTTACATGATGAGTTTATGCATGAACTAAGGTTTGTTAGCCACTTAGGTTAAGAAAACATGCAAATGAGACAATTGAGTTAGGAATATACCCGTCTTGCTTCTTGCAGGGTGTCTCATCTTCTTTTACTTTCAACGGGAACTTCTAGAATGCTTGTAATGTCTGGAGATTATTGCCTATGGGAGTTTCGATTCTGGTTATTAAGGCTGGATTTGGACCTTTCCTTTTTGCCGTTCCTGATGCTGTAGGGGATCTTGACAATCCTCATTGTGACCGCCGTGCAATGCAAGCACTTATGAAGAGATGGTTAGACACCACCCACACATTCCAGTTGCCATGTGGAGAGTACACTCTGTCACTTCTTTTTCTGCCATTACTGGATTAGCATGTGCTGGTGAGAAGATTTTCTTTGATGGAGGAATCTACCTCGTGGATGGGCTCATGCAGAATGAGTACATCCTCCGAATGCTGGGGATGGTTCATGGGTAGAAGAGCTTGAAGAGGCTTTACGTTGATGCCTTTGTTAGACACTTACAGAGCTACCAGCCTGGTTTACATTGGAGGTTCGACCAAATGGCTCGTGTCTTTATCCTATATCTGCTTGGTAGTACCTTGTTCTATGATATCAATACCACAATTCCTTTGCATTTTGTTCCAATCCTCCGGGATTTCGATCAGATGAGCAGATATGATTAGGGATCTCCCACTTTGTCCTATCTATATATGTGCATGGTGGAGCTAAATTCTGCGGCTTCTGTCATGCTACTCATGTAAGTTGCATTTTACTTTTGTGACTTCATTTTATTTCCTTGAATGCTCCTGACTTATCCCTTGTTTTACAGGTCTGGGCCATCGAGATGGGTTTACTTCGCTAGTATCTGCCTATACATCATCCTCATTCATTCCCTATTCTTCGATGATGGGGTTTGCAACGTATGTCTATTCATTCATCTCTAGTTCATCACCATCACGGGTATCTTCACTCGCTCACTGTTGATAGGGTACAACTACAACAACTTTGTTAGTTTAAACTGAATTGAAAATGTGTTAGAAACTTACCTTGCTTTTCTGGTGTTTTATAGCTTGACAGAGGATGGCTTGGTCCAGCTGAGAGATATCTACCTTTTGTTGTGGCAACCATGGAGAAGGATAGCATGAGGATTCTCCTAGAAGAACCCAGGATGAGGATGTGGTTCCTTGGAAGGAGGACTTGCCTTTAGTATACTACGAGGTTCCGTAAGGAGCCTTTTGATCCTCCATTGGACATGTTTTGGGGTCATGATTTGATTGGAGATTTTCTAGACAGTGCTCTCGATGGTTTTTAGTGCTCAGCTTTCATTACCCAAGCTAAGGATTATTAGAATTTCCTTATGAGACGATGCCTTCCTACACTTCCTATGTCTGGCAGGATGCTTTCCAAGGTAAGATTACTCAGCTTTTCCCTTTAATGAACTCTTTGATCTTTGACTATAATTGTTGCATTTACAGATATGGATGGGCATTATCACCTTTTCTGATCTTGAAGATTCTGATGATGACTCCAATGATTCTGAGGATTAGGCAGCCGAGGTTCCTACCAGACCTCATTCTCGAGCATGTTCCCAGGTTAGTGATATTCCTAGTTCAAACACTAGAGGATTTAGGTAATCATTTTGAGGGCCAGATGCCCCCAGACCATGTGCAGCTCGTCTAGTGCGAGGACATGCCCTAAATGATGCTGGTAACTTCATCCTTGGCCACATCATAGAGTATCTTATGCATAGATCTCATATTGGTATTGTTGAGCATACTGTACAGCCAGCTGGCTTTTCCATTGCTTTCTCTAGTAGATGTACTCATGTAAGCTTTCCCCTTTTTCGTCTTTTGATTTGGCTATCTTATTCCCAAAAACTAACTCATTCATATCTAGGTTCTTATGCACGAGGTGGCTCGTCTTGCTTCTCTTTATCAGGCCAACAAGGCATACACAGTTGAGTGTTGTGATGCCTAGAGAGAGGCCTATGCATCAGCCTATAGGACAAATGTTGAGCTGAAGAGTCGCCTTGTAAATTATGAGGCTGCACAGGGTGACGAGAATGCTGACGATCAGGAAGAGGCTAAAGATGATCAGGAGCTTCCTCAGGATGATGTTAGACAGCCAGAGGCACCTCAAAATAATGATGAGGGTGCTGATGATGATGCTGAGGAGGAGGAGGAGGATGATAATGATGATGATGAGGACGAGAACTATGTTGGATAGTTGATTCTACTTGCTTTTACTATTTTCATACTTTTTGAACTTTGTGTATCTTTAGGACGTGTAATCCTTGTATTTGAACCTGCATGTTATGAATGTTTGCTTATATATACAGTTTGTATGCATGTTTTATTTATGCTTTTCCTATGATTAATGCATGAAATGTAGTGTATAGAATCCTCCTAAGACCGTGAAATTTTACAAGAGATTTGTCACTCATCCTTGGAGTGTGTCTATAACCCAACGCCACTTTTTAGAGTGGAATAACCTCCAATGCCACTCTTAGGAGTGGCGTTTGGTGGCCACTCTTGGGAGTGGCGTTGAGGTTGCAAATGCCACTCCTTTGAGTTGTCATTTTGGCTATAAAAAATTAACCCGTTTCAACTCCTATTCAACCCTGGATTCCCCCAGACCTCATGAATTATAAATAAGACCTCTGTGACTTCATAGAAACATTAGAAAACACCAAATTAAAGCCCTGGAAATTCTCCCAACTCATCATAATGTTTCAAAACTCTTTGAAAACCCTGAAGACACATCTGTAAGGTTTAGAGACACTATTCTGGGAATCTTTAAACACTTTCCACCTAGCAGAATTCAAATCTTTCCTGAACCTTTCTTATGATCAAAAACTCCTACAAAACAGTAGCTGATTGCTGGAGTGCCAGAGATCACATTTTTCACTTTAATGCAATTGAAGTCTACCCCCCTGTTTGAAGAGTTTGAAGGCATTCTGGGCAAGGTTCATGATTCTAGTACTCCTCTAGCATTCCCTAGCCTGTATACCCCAACCCTAGAATTCATGTCTGGTATATTTGAGCTAACTTCTGACTAGAAGCAATCCTGTGTGGATAGCCAATACATTCTGACTAGACGATTGCTTGAACTAGGTGACTCCAAACCTAAAGGATGCAAATCCTGGAAGATGATTACCAGCTTTTGCCTTTACTCTCACTTCTTGTTGATTTCTACAGAGGGTAAAGGCAGTTTTCAGATTGCCCATATCTTGGAATAGGTGAACAGAGGACATAACCTTTTTTTGACCATTCTAGCTGAAACTATAATTGGCTTAGATTCTACCAAGAATACTCAAAGGCTGAGGGGTAGCCCTTTCTTGCTTCAGGTATGTCTATTTTGGTATTTTCTATTTCTCATTCTTCCTTCAAGGCATCTTCTAACTCTGTGAATCTTCTTCAGATTTGGCTTATAGAGAAATTGGCTATCATGATGCCCCCATTCATTTCTAGACCTATAAACCACGTCAATGGAAATCTAGGAGATATACTTTATCTGGAGTTCAACAGGCTACTCTGTGAGAGACTGGTGACTGGAATGACTTCTTTTCTTCTAGGAATGAGGATCAAATCTGTTAGAGCTATCCATGGTGGAATCTTTCTTTCAAGACCATTGGTTGTGTAGCCCAATATGATCCAGTTGCTAGTTTCAGAACAGTGACCTTCTACTATCCAGCTAGCGTATGCAGACAATATGGAATGGTGCAGAGGATTCCAGATGCCCTTCCCATCTTCGCACCTTATGATGTTACTGCTTACTTCCTAAGAGACATCCAAGATCATTGGGCTGGCTGGACCATTCAAAGGAACTTGAGCTTCACCCAGAGTGTCACCATAGATGATAATTACAAAGCTTGGGTTGCTTTGGTGAGTGAAAATTCTTCTTATTGAGCTTGGACTTTATTTTAGGATGAAATAGATGAAGATTACCAGTCTTGGCTTGACTTGCAGTCTGATCTTTTTAAAGAGGAGCTGAGAGAAAGAGGCGACAGGCTGATGGCTGCATGTAGCAAGAGTAAAGCAAAAAGGGCAAGAGATGATGCAAAAGGAAAACTAGATGCATGTTTTGAAGATATGATGCAAGACAAAAGGAAGAAAAAGAAATAGGAAAAATTAAGTCTCATAACCATTTCCCTTATTTATGCAATGTTTTAGCTTTTTAGTTATGCAAACATAGAATCAGACATCATAAGTAGGCTTAACAATTTTCTTTGGCAAAATTTAATTTATTTTATTTATGTTAGCACAGAAGCATACTTTAATAATTACAAATGATATTACTGCTGTCTTACTTTCTTCTTTCATTAGCCTTAATTTTTACCTACCCCCACTTTCGGGGGTTTTCACCCTAGCAGGCTTTTGCCCTAATTTTTGCTTAGAATGCCTCTTTGTGAGGTTTTCAACGGCTCCCTTATTTTTGTATGAGCCGCTCAAATGGGTTTTCAACTCAGTGATCGAAGTCAAGCGACGACCGCGACACTGTGCGTTTAGCATAGGGAGCTAATAGTGTAAGTCGCCACTCGAACAGGCATCGGGAAAAGAAATTGGTGTGCGTCTCGATTCACTTAAGAATGCATAAGAAACCAAATAAACACAGAGATTCCAAGATTGGACTTATTCATTCTCAAGGCGTGATTCTTTACAAGCCACTTATAGGATTATATCTACCTTCATTTCCACTACTTAAAGCAAGTAAAACACACAAGCATAATCCTACCTTTTACAACATTCATGGATACAAGATGTGAGTTTCTAAACAAATAAGAGCCAATTTTACATTACCAAGCCATAATTAGTTCAAATTACATGCATCGTTTTAACTAATTTTTACCAAAGAAGGCTAGATTACTTACCTGTAATGTAACGACCCAAAACTAATACAATATAATAAGGATTAATATATATAATAATAGTAATTAATCTTAAATTAAAATTCAAATAGAAATCCATTCCAAGAAATTTTTTTTTAAATTTGGGGTCACAACGATCGTTGTGAATAGTGCAATGATCGTTATTAAATGTCCAACGATCGTTGTGGATGAACAGTGATCGTTGTTAAATTCACGAAATAGGCCAAAAATTCCAGTAAGGTACACGAGCTCGCAGGAAAATAGCAACGAGCTCGTTGCAAAACAGCAACGATCATTGTGAATAGTGCAACGATCGTAGTGAACCAAAAATCACCCAAACAAAATTTTTGAATAGAAAACACAGTTTAAAAACAGTATTTTCAACTTTCCTCTGTAAAAATAAACTCATACAGGCTCGAAAACCTTATAAACATCTACTAAGCTTTTCGATATATTAAAAACAAAACCAAAACATAGGTTCTCAATATGAATTTACATCAATACATAAAATTTTGCATATTGACTCTCAATCCAAAACAAACTACAAATATATAATACAAAATGCAAATCTAATGCACAAACAAACTAATGATCCACTGGCCAACCTTAATATTCTATTGCAATGCACTTGAACTTTCTGTATCAAATAGCTTTCAACACCTGAAAAATAATGCCAAGGGGTGAGCTGGCAACTCAGTAAATAAATAACTACTAATACTTACCCC
>CANYLF012501150.1:0-21111 GCA_948193215.1 Bocquillonia castaneifolia
CATTTGATATAATTTTAACCAAATTTTATTATTTTTTATTAAATTAAAAGTAATAACTTATAGTTAACTATAAAATACAATATTATAGTGCTAAAAAATCCAAATTGATGTTTAAATATATTTTTTTAGCATAAATATAAATATTTATAAAATCCAATGAGGTGCATTCTTTAGCATTTTTATTTATAATAAATATATTTAGACATTAATTTAGATTTTTTTTTAATATTATAGTACCATATTTTATTGTTAACTATAAATTATTACTTATAATTTGATTTGAAATGATAAAAAATGATTAAAATTATATTAATATGGATAATTAGTATAATAAAAATAAAATATAAATGGATAAACGTATAAAAAAAACCTCAGGACAAACCAGTAAAACTGACGAGAACTCAGAGGGGATGATTGTAACTCAGGGGCAAAGAGTGGCAGAAGCCAGATTTTTTTATTGGGCATTAGATTATGTCGGATGGGTCGGTGATCCAAGTTGCTTAATGAATTTAATATTATGTATAGTATTTTATTGTATGAAAGTAATTATGACTTGGTCAGCACTGGGCCTCCCGGTAAAAATGGCTGTCATGACATGAATTATGTCATTTCATTCACGTTTTAATTTGCTATCAATTGAGCTTAATTTAATCCCATTTTTTTAAGACCATTGGAAATAAAAAGCAGGTAGCCTAATAATGCCTTTGTCTGGGGTAATTTTCATTTATAGTCCCCCAACTTTTCTCTCTCTCCATTATCATTCTTAAACTTTAATTTATAACTAAAAAATTTCTTAACTTTGATTTTATAACACAAAAGTCCCTATTTTTAGTATAAATCTACTACAGCTAACCAAATTTTATAATCTTATATTCCAATAAATTGAGGGTATTTTATTATGTCTTTCACCAAAAACCATTTGAATATATTCTGTATTTTCTATGAATTTCTCAATTTTATTGAACTAAAAAATAGAATAAAAATAATTTCATGGTCAAAAAAATTTTTCTTATTTTTTTATAAATTAGATTTGATTTTTCTTGATTTACATGTAAATTTTCAGATCAAAATTTATTAAAATAAATTTTTAGAAGGGATGGACACTAATAACATGAACTTTTGTGTTATAATTAAAATTTAATGTATTTACATAAATTTGAGACTGTCAATTTGAACAGATAATTCAAGATTATATTAAGACTGTTGTTGTTCAAGAAATTAATGCGTTGCACGCATTTATTTGTTAACAATTATTGTTTTTTTTTTTTTGGTTAATGGTCATGTGTTTATTCATGCATCATATGCTTTCATATATACACACACTATATGCCAAATTGAATTTTATATATATTAAAGTTTGCAGCTAATCAACTATTAATACACAGTAATCTCACTTTCACAACATGAACATAGTGGCACCCACAACTAAAAAAGAAAAAAAATGAAAGACTTTTGAAAAATCTAATGTGATTTGGTGAATAATAAACCTGGTTTTTGAGTTGAGTTGAGTTGAGGCAAAGGGCATCCAAATTGGACAAGTAATGGCCACACACTTTTTTCCCTTTTAAAAAGAATTGTGCTATGCGTGCGAGCTAAGAATTTTAAAGGTATTAACTGGATACGCCGACCCACAAATTTCCCCAACAAATAAAAGTGAATTTGACTAATAAAAACCAATAAAATAAGGAACAGAGACATTTCATTTCATCATGAAATCCAATTTAATGCAAAGCTTGAAACATTTTGACGTGTGAAGTTTGCCATCTGCATCAATTATTTGAAGGTGGTCACAACATAAGAAGGGTTATTTATTTCTTTTGTCTTTGCCAATATGATGATGCTGGCTCTTGTCTCACTTTGCTTATAATAATGTTACAATTTAATTTAGTTGGGCCTCCAGACTTTACCCTTTGAAATTGAATACTTGCTTCTTCAACTATGAAAATTTTCAACACTATACATTTCAAACCTTTTGAATTGAATTTTTTTCCAAGGTCATTTAGAAGTTTTCTAATTTCATTGTTGACTAAAGAAATGAAACTATTCAAGAAAATGTCAATTACATCTTTTATAGATTTAAACACAAACTCATGTATAAAAAAAACCTCAAAAAAAGCTATAATTTAAATGGGAGATTATGCAAAAATTTTACCCATTCATTTATTTGGTACATGAATTTTTTAAATGATGAATCCATAAATTTTACTCAAAAACCCTCATTTTGGAGATTTTTAAAGTACCACCTCCTATATGGATTTTCACAGAATCCATTATAGATGATACATGGATTCTAACATTCCATCATGCCAAACATGCCCTAAAGATAATCAACAAAATCCTTACGCACAAGCCTATAAGAATAAAACATGGGAAACAAAAATGTCACTAGCATATTATTGAACCTTGAGATGGAAATTACACTAGTGTACACAATTTACATGTATGAGGTATAAGCTTTATTTACAAAGTTTCTACAAGAATGGTAACGGCCACATGCCAACCTCCTTGCATACAATAAATGTCAGGAACGAGATTGATTTAAACTTATCACCAAAAAACTTGAGTTTTAAGTGATGAACTCAAGTTTAAATTCAAGAGTGCTTCTTGAAAATTTGGAGTGAATTGTTTATAGTGTCTTCACAATCAATATCTACACCAGACGGCTTGATGAGCTCCGGTAGATCTCATCAGCATATGCAGTTGGAACATAAACAGAATCTAGCAGAGAACTGTGTGTCTGACCATAAAACAAATAAACTAATTCTCCTGCTAGTAGCCATATTAGAACACGGATCCACGTGCCACCCCTACGCACTCCAGTGTTAGATCAACGATCAGGGCTTAAATACAGGCAGAAACCTATTAAGAAATTTATCTCAGTTCATGTACTCAGAAGGAAGGTACTCACCCCAGATTAACTAATAAGTAGGTGTTGACAAGGATGCAAGCAACAGGTAAGTATGGAACAAACGGGCAAACAAAACCTGGAAAGAGATAAACAAGTTATCAAGTTTATGCTAATTTGCCAGCTTACAAGACACCGTAAAGGCAAGGAAAAGAAACGGAATTTACAAACTAGCGGAGCTATCTAGTGATGGATCATTTTATTTTATTATGTTTATCTTGTCCTGTGTCGTTTAGAGTTTAGGTACTCATGGTTTGTAAATTTCTAAAAAAATATTATAGGTATCTAACTAATAGTATGTGATCTAACCAATTCAAACCAGAGTCAAACTTCAAGAATTTAACGAACCAAATAGTTTGAGAAAACACAACAGATCAAGTGGCTATCATGACTAAAGAACTTGCATATTGAACAAATAAATATAGCGCATAATCCCTTTTAATCTCGTAAAAAGTTAATAAGGGCTTTATCCTCAGTCAATCTCGTGAACTTTGTACAGCATACTTTAGGGGTTTAAGCATACCTCCCATGTGTCCAAAGCTGTGTCTTGCATTATCCTGAGATATGCAAGCTAGAACAATCATACTGCACAACAGAAGTGCTCCACCCACTGTGCATAATGTTAAGCGCAGAAGCCTAGCAGAACCAACATTAAAAGGTTAGGAACCATACAAAACAAACGCATCAAAAATTAAATCACGTCTTCAATTAACTGATTTCACAATAAACTAAGGTGGTGTTCGGTTCATGGAATGGAATAACTATTCCATGGTACTAGGAATAGCTATTCTTTACACATTGTAAAGAATTGGAATTCCATGAAATTGTAGAATTACAATCTATAGGATGAACTAAATACAAAGATATATATTTTATATGGAATAACTATTTTATTTTTTATCTAATTACTCCGTAGGAATAGCTATTCCATTCCATTCCGTAAACCAAACAGAACCTAAGAGTTTTTGTTTAATTATTTATTTTCAGGAGACAGTCCTTTGCCAGAAAAGGAATATGGCATTCCCATTGATTGTGTTATGCATGTTGAGTAGCAAGTACTCATATAACACCACTTCACATGAAAATACAACTAGAAGTTGAGGTAAGCCTGCTCAAAATTAATTTTCTATCAGGAAAATAATTATAACTTTCCTGAAATGTGAGAAGTTATTACAGTAGGCCATAGAAGAGCAAATGTTTTTGAAGCTACAGAGAAAGAATCCCAACTCCACGCACTCTTTACTAAGCAAAACTAAAGCGACTTCAATTTAGTAATGGCAGGAACAAAGATGAATATCTTGTTTGATTGACTAACGCAGAGATGTATTACTATAGTAATTTTGGATACTTAGATTCCATGTCAATAAAAGAGGGATATATTGGTGAGGATAATGTTCAAAGAACCATATCAGAAAAAACATGGGGAAACATGACTGAGAGGTTGTTATATCATAATTTATGTCTTAAGTCTGTCACCCAAATTTTGTAAAGAAAGGCATGCTTTCTGGTAATAACTGCTGGACCAAGAATAAAAAGCAAATTCATAAAATGAGATACATTAAATGAAAATGTTAAACTAGAAGTATAGAAACACAAGATAGTATCACACTAGAATGCTTGCTTTTATAGAGAAATGAGGGTGCATCTGATACAGATTGACCACATCCAACAGAGACAGCTGGATGCACAGGTTTCAATTAGCAAGTGGATTTTAGTGGGAGAAACAAAGACAACATGCAACGATAGATAACATGTGCTGAAGTAGTTAAAGTATACTTGATGGTGTGACAAATTCTTGAAATTTAAGCAATAAATAAATGTAGAAAGTGTAAGAACCACTACAAGGAGGCATGTGGTCAAACAACTAATTTTCCATACGCATACAAGCACAAGGGTTTATAAATGATGACATACCTGGGAAGGATTTCAAGAGATGCTGCAGATGTAAGGACAAGAACCCCTACGCATACAACTGCTATGCTCCAAGCTGCAATTTTCCGTCTCTTTTGCCGACTTTCATCATCTGTGAAGTTAGCTTGAAGCGAAAAAAATGACATCAATTTGCAATCCTATAAAGTTGGACAAAAGAATTATTAATATTAGAAAGTTAAATTACAAGTATCCATGAGCTAAAAGCATAATAACACGTTAACACTTCAACCAAGCAACAAATGCAACTTTTATTCTCAAACTAAAATTCATAAGATATAATGTGCTCTTTCCAAAGAAAAAACCCTTGTTTCGAAATAATTTTTCTTTTAATCATTTGTTTAACCTCTCTTTTTTTAGTACTAGTCCATTTTGTAATTGTTTGTGCAAGTTGCCTTCTTCACAAAGTGGAAATATGCACACAGAAGCCATACCAAGGCCACCAAGTTCTCTCCATGAGAATTTCTTACAACAGTAACAGACAAGGAATCAGATGCCAGTCAGGCAGACAAACTCTGGCTGCACAGTTGCATCATATCTGATATTTCAATGTAAGATTTCTCACTCACATCAGTGTTTGTTGCCAATCAACATTGCACATGTTTTGTGCACGTTAAGGAACTCTTAAATCATGCTCAAGCATTTGAGAGGACAGCAAAGTAGTACCTTGAGCTACGTGATTCTGAAGAAGAGGATTTGCAATTGACGTCTCTCCTTCATCGAGCAAACTTTGACTGTTTTTGCAGTAACTAACAGAGTCCTCGAAGTTTTGACTGGAAAGCCACTGAATATCACCACTGGATTGCACTGACATAGAATCAATTGATTCATGAAATGAAGATGGGAGTGGCACCTCATCTGGTGGAACATATCTGATAATCAACACTGAAACTGCAACAGCAGTGAATGCAAGAAGAGTGCCAACACTAACCTGCAAATCGAAAAGAAAAAAAATGTAAATCCACCTTGATACATTTCTATAACTAAGATATCAAGTTTATTTTTAAAGAGAGATGTTCTCCCCCATAATACGTCTCTATTCAAATGCTTCACTTACCATCCCAGCTAACTGTGAAACATCCATGAAAAATGCCAGGGCTGCAGCTAGGATACCAACTGCTATTGTGCTCTTCACTGGTACCTGGGTGTGTTCATTAATATCTGAGAAAAATGATGGTAACAATCCATCTCTAGCCATTGCCATAAACATACGGGGCTGAAAAGAACAGGGGAAAAGTAAATGTTACTGGTAAAATTTGCATATCCATTTTTACAACCGTCTTCACATGAAGAACAAAATCTTATGAAAAGGCTGCTTTGTAAGCATCAAAACAACATATTTATAACACTTGAAACCATGTCTCTAGGATTGTTTGAAAAATCCCCAAAAGGAGAGTGAAAAGAGGAGCGGTGACAGCCCGTGATGGAACTTTTGCTGCGCTTATAGGAGTTTAGAGAAGTTCCCCAAGATCAAAAGAAAATTGATTCTAGCTCACTGTAAAGTGAAGAACAAAAATTCAAGATCAAAAAGTGAAAATAAGCATTACAAACCTGTGGAAGAAGTGAACCCATTAAACTTGCACAGAGAGCAGTTACAGCCCCAGTGGTAATTACATACCTGCAAGAAGATAATTTAAAAAATGAAGTTGCAAACAACATGACAACTGGATATGCACATTAAATGGAGAATGTCAAGCTTACACTGCCCACTGCATCCCATGAGAAGCAAATGCTGAAGAGATAGGCGTGTCTGGATCCAGTGCAAAGTATGGGACCAAGCCAACAATAACAATGGACACAAGCATGTACAAAATGCAACACAGAGATAAAGAAATTCCTATACCTAGGGGCAAATCTCGCTGAGGATTTTTCACCTGTCATGATGATTAAAAGAAGGAAGATGAGGTTCAACAGATAAAAAGTTTTAGATGTACAGACCAACATGTTATAAAGTAAGCTGATAAGAATCAAGCCTTGAACATGTTATAACTCATACATTTTTACAAGTGGAATCATGGACAGAGAGAAGGAAAGAGATGGACAGAAATTAACCAATGCTAGAATTATATATTAAAAGATAATAGTATTTTATATCCACGCTATTCATATTGTTTCATTGTTGTAGAAGTATCTCTTGTTGTTAAAGTAGATGATCAATCACAAATTAACCAACAGCTCCCCTTTCTTATTGTATTTTTTCCCTTTCATTGTCACATTGTACTTCAAAAACCTTGAAGTCACAACTATACAGGACTTGGCTAATATAATTCATCTTTGATCCATCAATGCAGCCTCAACAAAATATGCTAAATCATAAATAAAAACTGCCACGCACAAAAATGGATACAGAAAAATAGATTCCTCGTTTTCTTATTTTAGCCCAAGCTCTCAAAAATCTTCTCAACTTGTACCTTTGCTTGTGAATTTTAAACCAATTAAGACCCACCAACTTGCGTACTTTAAATGGACATTTGACCTTGACTAGGAAATGGAAGAAGAGGTTCAAATGTTTTAACAATTTAGTCCTATTGTTATGATAAGGAAAAATAAACATAGAAGTATATGCTGATATACCAACAAAACGAAACCTGTCACTGTATTTATAATAGCTGGATGGTAAAAAATGCAGAGACAGTCCTGAAATAATCCATAACTTCATTTAAGACAGAGGTAAGATCATGTGCACGAATGGTGCTAGATATCTAATTGAATTATCTCCAATTCACAATGCACAAAAACAAGAGCGCATTGATAAGTGAAGATAGTAAATTGTCATAAAGTTTCGAAATATTTAATAAATAAAAGATCACAAAAGTCAATTTTGTTCTGTACTCTTTGTTCCTTAGTTCTTTTTGAACTTTAAACAAGCAACAACCTCTCCCCTCATCAGTTGGTTTACATGCAAAATTACCTCTTCTGCTGTGCTAGCAACAACATCAAAACCGATGAATGAAAAGAACACTACCGCAGATCCTGCTAGCATCCCATTTAGACCAAGAGGGAAGTACCTACAAAATTTTTAAAAAAATACAGAAAAGGTTGGATAGTCCACTAGTACCACATACACATAAAAGAAAATAACAAAAATTGTTACCCGCTGGGAAGTTCATAACCGACCCATCCAGTCTTGAAAGCCAGATATCCACCAGCTATTACAATAAAAAGCATTCCACAAATATTCACTGCTGTAACAATGGCTTGGGCCAACGAACTCTGTAAGGTCCATCGAATGAAATAAAAGAAAAATCACACACCAATAAATATAGATGCTATAAACAATTTGTAAAGGAAATACGTAAATTACCTCCTTGATTCCCAAGCACAGAAGTATAGTGGCAACAAGAACCAAGACTGCAGCAGATGGATCTACAACAATACCAAACCCAGGGATAGTATGGCGAGCCAAATACATTGGCAATTTATCCTGACCACCAAAAAAAAGGGCCTGAAATAAGAAATTCAGAGTGTAAGGGCTCAGCATAAATAAAACAAAAGGGACAAATGGAAAAGGATAAACACAGAATATAAGATCTATTCATGTGACAGAGCGTGCATACACAAGAAAGATTCAGAAAAAAATAAAGAAAAAAGATTTGGTAAAAAACAAAAAGACTATAGAGTCTCATATTCATTAGAACAGAGAGGAGAGCAAGTGAACATTAAAGATAAGGACTGTCTACTTCACCAGATTTGGGGTTAGGCCACGGGCGATAGCCGAGCCACCAATAGTATATTCTAGAATCAATGCCCAACCCACCAACCAGGCAGCGCTGCAAGAGACAGCATCAGTTAATGCACTAACAAAGAACACAAAAGCATAGAAACAAAACTTGGTTAGCTAGTCGATCTTTCACACTTAGGAAATTTTTTGATTACAAGTTTTAATTTATCCACAAATGGGAATTGGGAAGTCACAAACTAATTGTTATAAGAATCACCCATGATGCCTGAACCACAATTCTAATCTGGATTCTTTTTGAACTTCTATTTCTCCATCTTAAATGTTGAATGTTTAAACTTTTTCTAGCACATCCATCAAACAGTGCCACCATATGAATCAATTTCCATAGAAGATAAAAGATTTGATCACTGAAGAACTTCTAGTTTACCCTTCTCCAATGCAAATATATGTGTAATGATAGGCACTTCCAGCAGATGGGCACCGGCATGCAAGTTCTGCATAACAAAATGCTGAGAGAGCAGCCGCTATCCCAGCAATGAGGAATGAAATAGTAAGAGCTGGTCCTGTTTGCTCTCTAGCTACAGTTCCAACAAGAATATATACCCCGGCTCCAATTGTCGCTCCTATCCCTGAACACAAGAAATACAAATGGAACAACATTAACTGACACAAGCTTGGATCCCAGTATAATTAAATAGTTGGATTTAAATTAAGCTAAGTAATTAACTACCATGCAAATTACAAACAAAAAGCAATTAACATCATATTAGTAAACTATAGTTGATTAAGAAAAACAGAATAAATGGGATGCTGACTTAAATATCACCTACCATAATCAAATAATCTATTACATAAATACCAACATCATTCAACAGGTACAAGTTAACTAAAACAATCTCTAAAAAAAAACAACACTTTCAGCTCATTTACAACAAGCATAACAAATATAAAGGCATGAAGGGCATAAATTGCAAGAATGCAAATAAAACACACTGCATATCTCGAAGCAGGTAAAAAGAAGAAGATTAAAGATTTTTGCAAGAAACCGATAAAAAGCCCAGTTCAAAAAAAGAGGAAAGCATTAAAAGAATAAGGTAAATAATTTACCAATGGCGATGATGTCAATAACAGAGAGCTTCTTAGCCAACTGTTGGGTACCCTCTCTCTTAACAAGAATAGAATCAACTTGCTTTCTCCTAATAAAACTCCAATTACTCTTTGCAGTACGACCACCATTGTTTTGCATATTATCAACGACGCCCATCAACCAAAACACCACAAAGCTGCCTCCTTTTTTGTATTTTCTATTTCACTTCTCTATCAAAATTAAACCCTTTTGAGCCAATAACAAAAAAGAACTGGCAATGTTAATATGGATTTGATTAATTTCCAATAAGACCCATGTGCTCAATCGTCCAAAAGCAAAGAAAAATCCGAACTATATAGATGAAGAAGGAGCTATTTTATTTTACTATTATAATTATTATCGTTTTATTTTGGGAAAGGACAGTTTAACAATCACAGTTAACAGATATTTAAATAATCTGTAACTGAACTATCCACTACAAATGAGCATTGTACATTATTGTCGGGTCGGAGGTCCGAAAACCCGGCTTTACAATTATTAATGATCAAGTCGGGTTCTAGGATAAGGTTGGGTATCAAATGAATTGCTTGCGTAAGCCCAACTCTGAAATGTTTCTGATTGGCAACTTGGTTTTCAAATTTTAGTTGTTTATTTATTATATTTTTTTTTCTTTGAACTGTTTAGCATTTAGAAAAAACACTATATATTATTATTATTTATTTTTTTTTATGACTTGTGAGAGTGGAGTATATATAACCTATTAGTAGGGTTTTAACTTCATTAAATGAAGGTTATGTTGATTTGTGGGTTTTGCTAGGTCAGTCATTTTATCATTCATGGACAAATTGAAATTACAAGTACACATTTCTTTCACCTTTGATCTGGATAAATTACAAGTTCTTAAAGTTACAGACAAGTCTCTTGCAAAGGCAAATTTGGGCTACTTTCTTACAATTTTAATTTTTCCTTTTCTGTTGGGAAAACCGAATGTAATTCCCTTGTCATTTCAAGCTTCTCCTCCTCTCCCCTTTTCTTAATTCCCCAAATTTTTCTTTCCTTTCCCATAAATTTTATCGAGACACTGCTACATTATTTCCAGTCTCAATCTTGTCTAGGACTCCTGCTGGCTTCGCCATCATCAAGTGGAGCCCACAAGCTCTGGCTTCTTTCCCCTCCGATTTCCCACGGTTGTTGCCTCACACTTCTATCATTTGTATCATCACCATCTGAAAACTGTGCCCACACACTTCTGCTCTTTGCACCTCCACTGAAATCCTCCTCGCATCCTGCCACGGTCTTTAGCAGTTCTGACTGCAGGAATGGACAGTTCTCTTTGAGATGCTCGAATCCATCCGAGCGCATCACAGCTACATGAAATTCAGTAAATAAGGTTACAGAGCAAATTCACATCAGGATCAGAATAGGCAAAATACAGAATCAATCAAATTTGCAGCATTCTCAATTTACCCTACCTAGGAGCGAAAAAACAACGTGAAATAAACAAATCAATACAGAAAATAATGCTATTTTCCTGTACAAAACCAGCACCATCAATCCCATTCAGAGAGTAAAGCTTAAATAGATTCATCACACTTGAATGACAAAATGCAATTGCTTTGCACAGCTGGCGTTCACAATACTACAAATGATATGAATGCAAAAATCTTCAGCAATGAAATTGACCACATATAAACCTCATCTACATGTCGGTGTGACAAAGGGTGACGCACACAATGTACATGTTCTAAAGTTCCAGGATGCACTCTTTGCACAAAAAGTTCAATGCCTTAGATCAGAAATATTTTGAGCTCACTACTTCCCTGAAAGCAATTTCTCATTTACCACTCGCAATCATCATAAAACAATATACAAATACATTGGAAGAAGAAAAGTAAATGCATGTAGCCTATAGCATTTGGTTCCGAACATATTGCTGCCCTTGTATAAAAGGAAAGAGGAAAATTAACAGGTTTGTACAATATTTTGAAAATTACCATATGCAGAAATTGACAATCCAAATGACACACGAACCACTCAAATATACATAGAATTAAGTCTATAAAGTATTATCCGTTATTAGGTTTTCTTATATTCCTAAAGTCCAAAAACATCATAATACAAATAAGCTACCAAACCAGGAATATGTTAAACTACTATGCTCTTGCACAGGATTCCATACTATGGGCTATAGAATTGTCAAAACCAGTAGAACTGATATCGAGAGATGAAACATTGGACCAGCTTTGAACATAAAAAATTTGAACGGATGAGAAATTTTGAAAATAAAATCACAACCTCATTACTAAATACACCAATATTCAACCAACTGACATAGAATTACTTCATACCATTCAATTTTATCTGTCTCCTTAAAAATTGATCATCTCTTCTATTCAGCTCTGTCAGGCCGCATTTCTACAACTATAGATAAATAAATCTCAATATACCCACAGCTTCCCTTCCCTTCCCCTCCCCCAGTTAATTGAATTGCTCATGGCAAAACACTTCTGGTTGACAATCCCTCATCTTGGCACGTGATACTTTCTCCTTCTAATCAACACACATACAACTACACATACCTTTAGACCAATAAAAATAGCAAAAGTATAGTTATATACCAAAACCAAGAATGTTTTCGTACTAGACATTAAAAAAAAAAATTATGAACCATTGATACACAATCTAGTGCTTTAATTGTAGCATTAGACAAACCCAAAGCTTAGCTCATTTGGCAATTTTGATTCAAAATAAAAGGAAAAGACAGGTGTCTTGGAATGGTAAAGGAAAGAAATGGACAGTAACGGATAAATGAGGTCATCAATAAATCAACATCCCCTATTGATATGCTGACTAGGGAGAAAAGTAGAAATTATGTAAATGAATACTCCCTATTAATTAGCTGATAAAGGTGGAAATAAGAAACTTCGTATAAGCCATTCAAAATTTTTATCATTTGCAAGATTTTGTCAATTTCTAACAACTAAGTTTGGTTCGGCTCAGTTCAATATGTAAAATTAAATTAAATTCCAGAGTTCTGATTAAATTAAGACACAATTAAAATATTGTTCAAAATTATAAGGAATTAAAATAATGTTAAATTCTAATATCTTTTGGTTTTGAGTGCATTAATGAGACCGGCAAAATAACTTTAAAATTCCCACGCCTTTTAACCTGGTTTACATTTCTTTCAAAATTGCTGCTTCAAGGGAAAAAAAACAAACAAACTTGAACGAATTGAACTTTGGAATTCACTTAGTTCCCAAACAGAAGAACTGGGATGGATGAACTAAAATGAAATTCCACCACCCATGGGGTTTCCCAAAAAAAAAAAAATCTGGATTAATGAATATGAATCCTAGAAGTTCATTGTTAAGGCACTAATAAGGAAACATAGAAGGTATTTGGTGAACAGATTGAAGGAGCGTTTTCTCATCAATCAGCACCACTTTATCCGATTGACGAGAATGAATCAGTGGCAAGTAGTAGCTTTGTTCCTTATCATCTGTTGATTGAATAAAGTCCATTTTGAAGCTTTCTTACCACCTGTTAGCTGTTTTTTTTTTTTCAAATTGACAAAGTTAACCTCTTTAAAATTATTAACTTCTTGCGTCAATAAAGTCTTCATCATCTTCTCACAAAGTCAGAGTCCAAAAACATTCTTTATTATACAGCTATCCAACAAGATCATTTTTTAAACAATTCAATTAAAAACTATATGTTTCACTTTTGTGACTACTATTATTTTATTTATTCTATTCTATTTTCTTACTTTCATAAGCATAAACTCTACTAAAATTTAAATACCTACATAGATCATTTTGAAATTCAACAATGCCATCTTAAAAATATGTATCAAACACTAATATGAATCAACTATCAGCTATTGACTACTAGCTACTAACTATCAGCTTCAATAATAGCTATGCCAAACAAACACGTATTAGATAAAACATTTACAATTTCATTTTCCCAATTTGTCCTCACACAACTAAAAATAAGACAACAAAGTTGGTATGTACATCAGAAATGCAACCAGCGATTTTCCTCCACTACTCATCATCCAAACAAAAGTTAAACATGCAATCAATGATTCCTATAATAACATGTGTAATATATAACATTTGATGGACAAAGTTGTGATAATTTGCTTTGATGCTCTGGATCAGAGGTAGTTTGTTAAAAATTGCCGTTACATCAAAAAAATCCACTGGTTGTTGAAAACTAGACTACAAGTTGATTTTGTTGATGCTAACCTAACTGTATGTCAGTTAATATTTTATTATGACAAAGATCTCCATAAAAATTAGGATAGCTAATTAATAACTAGATCCAAGTCAAGGGCTAGGTTGGAATGCTGGAACGCACCTAATGATTCATGAAGTTGCAGCTTTACAACTTTCGTATCTCTTGCCAATCCCTTCACATTTCCATATAAACATTTATGCGTGAATGTCAATTTAACACTTATTTATGCATGGTTCTAAGAGAAAATGGCAAGTGACAGAAATGAACATGGAAAATCACAAGATAGTTTGGTGATGAAAAATATAAAACACAACAGGAACAAATTAAGAAAGGGAGAGGTAAATCATCCAGCGAAAAATTCAAAGTGAAAGGACCCAAAGGTAGAGATTGACATAGCAGAGGATACAGGGACAGGATGGACGACCCTACATGGTTACCTTAAAAACGTACAAGTAACTCATGCTCCCTCAACTCTTACAACAGTCATGTCAAATGTGAATGACTACGATATCAATATATGTAAATTTACATCAAATCAACAACAGATTTGACCAACAAACCAAAAAAAAAATTAACTTTAAACTTTCCATATAAACAGACAGCAATGTCCAAAATTTTTCTAAACGGAACAGAAACCTTGAAAATATTAAACCAGAAAAACATACCTATAAGATTTTCTGCAGCAAATTTTAGGCAAACAGATTTCAAGTTGGTAGCATGGTAACGATCAGCCAGAGCAAGGATTTTGGCAACAGAATTTACAGATATATACTTGCAAAGTACAGATTCACACATTAGCCTGAGTCTAGGCAAGTCATATCGGTCAGCAGCAGCCAACAACTTTGCAATCAACGTATCTGATATAGATGACATGGAAGATGAACTTGACACTGAAAGCTCCTCATCTTCAACAAGAGTGTCTTTGTATATAAAGTGCAGCAGAGCCTGCATAGTACAAATAAAAGAGAATAAGAGAAAACAAGGGGAGATAGATCTACAAGTTAGCCTGTCACATCTATTTTTGCATTATCATACACAAGCCTCAACTCTTAACTAAAGCTCAAGTCCAATGATTTGTAGTACTAATATAGCATAATGAGCAACCTACTTACTTTCATGGCTCACAGTCATGTTCTCTAGCATTTGAAAATACTTCAGCTTTTGTTTATAAAATGATTAAAATAAAATTCAGAAAATAAAATTATGTGTGTGTGTATATTATTAAATTCTAAGCATTTCTTGTCACATAGCTTGCCAAACATTATCAAATACTTCATTTACTTATAGCAGCTTACTTTGGATGATCAATGTTACAGGCTATTGCAAAAGAAAATTGGAGGAGAAAAAGTATACCTTAAAAACCTTAGGTTCCATATCCGTGACAAATATTTCATGATTATCTTCATCCAGTGCATCAAAAAATTCACTTTCAAACACAGGTGAACGAGCTGACAATACCAATTTATGAGCATGGAACTTTTCCCCATCCACATTAAAAGTGATATCAGAACATTCCTCATTCTCCAACAACATTCCAAAATGAGCTCCAATATCTGATTCAGGAACCTTTATAGAGTGTAATCTAGAGCAATCAATTGCAGAAACCACAACCCCAACAGTACAATGAATCTTCAAACAATCATCTTTAAGAAAATTGGACGTCTCGAGCATTGCTCGTCTAAAAAAACGCTTGTAACCCCTAAGAGAAACAAAATGAAAGGTGGAAACTTCAATTAAAATTCAAACCCGTCACAGAAAATCAATCAAAACCCAAAAAATAAAATTCAAAACTATCACAGAATCACCACTAAAAACCCCTAAAACACATAAAGAACACTTCACAACCAAACAATTAAAACAAACAGATCAAAATCTACTTTAAAAAACCAATAAAACCCGATATCAAAAAAATCAAAGGTAACACTAACAACCCCAAAAAAAAACAAAACAATTAAAGAACAAAACTTTGCCCTCACAACAAACCAATCAAAACCCAATACTCAAAATCAAGAAAACTGAAAAATTAACTCTAAAAACCTATCAGAAGAACAAACATTTAACTTCACCACTATATAGAATAAATCAATCAATAAAGAAATAGTAAAAAAAATTACCACATGCTGCCACGATATTTAAGGGTGTAGGGCCCACTTTCAAGAGAACGATCAAAGTGACTGTGAATTTTATGTTTACCTTCGCCACTTTGATCGATTAGGGTTAGTTCAAACAAGGCACGAACATCGGTGCCTTCGCTAGCAAGAGCAATGAAAACAGAGACGTAAGAGGAATTATCTTCAGGGTTTTTTCCGTCAGGGTAAAAGTAAATAGCCCATTGGTAACCGCCCACAGTAAAATTCTCGCTGGCTATGTGCTTACCAATCCCAATTCCTTTGGCTAAAGAGTAGCCTTGGATTGTGAATCGGTGTGAACCGTTGATCGTCTCCGTTATTGAAAGGGATGTTGTTGGCGTGCATGGCGGTGACGACGTCGTTGGAGGTGGCATTGAGAATGTGATTTTGAAGGTGGAGAAGAGAAACAGAGTATGCAAAAATGAGGAATTTTTTTTTCCTTTTCTTTTCTTTTTATCCTGTTTGGATCAGCGTAGCTGCCAATCGGAATGCGGACCAATAAGGCAGGGGTGTGCAAAAAGCCAAGTTTTTTTTTTAACTTTTTTTTATTATTTATATCTATTTTACATTTTATTTTAATTAAAAAGAGGTCTTCCACCAATAATAATCATTTAGAACAATTTTTAACAGATAAATATATTCGATTATAATTATATATATATATATATATATATATATATATATATATATTAGATCACATTGTAAAAAAATATTGTACTTTCAAATTTTTGTAAGTTATTTTCAAGGTTTAACGCGTATTTTATAACCTTTCTCTAAAATAGTATTCCTGAAAAAAAATTTAAATTAATGGCTGAGATGTGGTATAATCGAATTTCCTATCATTAATGCTCTACATGGATTAAGGGTAAATGGGTGGGAAGGGAAGGTAATTGGAGTTGAATTTAAATTTTTCTTATTTGGATAAAGAGATAAGAGGGAAGGGAAGGGGAATAGAAGGGAATGATTCATCTTCATTATTCTTGAATGAGTTAAATTTCTTTACACTCCAAATTGGGGTGTAAAGGAGTTGAACTTCTTATGGAATAATAGAATATTAGTGAAATATCTAAGTTATCCTTATTAGTTTAATTTTATACCCTTATAAATTAAAAGTTTTTATGTCATTTTATTATAACATTTACATTATCTTCCCCTTACTTTAATTTTTTTAATCCAAACACAATTAGTTACCTCCCTTCTCCTCCTCTCCCTTCCCTTTATAATACATTTCCTTCCCTTTAGTATCTCTTATCCATGCAAAGTGTAAAAGAGGTGATGAAATAGAAAAAATTAAGTTGACTGATTGCAAAACGACATTGTATTATCATAAACCATAGGCCATAAACAAAACCCTAAAAAATATCCTCTTCCTCCATTAAAAAATAAAAGACGAACCCTAATCTCTTATTTTGAGTCCATCTCTCTACGATTTGAAAGCAATAATGCATTATAAGAGAAGACAAACTCTAATCACATCTTTTCCTAATATTGATCTCGAGTGTAAATATCGTCAATTCTATTTCATCATCACTAAGAACAAATTGCGTACATGGGGAGTTTATTTGTACACATCTTGAAGTTTAGATAATCATAAAAGAAGATTCTTACATTATCTTTTACGATAAAAGGTACATGATTTGGATATTACAGATTTTTAAATTCTTGGGTTTTTTAATCACGTTTTTGACTCGATTTGGATTTTCTTTTTCCTTTTTTGAACTTCTTGTTTTTAGGCAGGGAATTGTAAAAAAAATTTCAATGAATTGAGGAACCACACATAAGTAGGGCAAGGGAAATGTTGAGTGAAATTGTAATGAATAAGATAATTTTAGAGGAATTTCTCAAGTAATGCTTAGAATTGAGAAGAATAAACTATTTATGGGAATGAGAAACTAAGTCATAAATTGCATCAACAACAAAAGTGTTTGATTTATGTGAAGCGCACATCCTTTTCAGGGCCTAAAGAACCCTAATTGGGAGGAAAATTCCTTGAGAAATTCCTCCTAATTCTACCATTTGCTCACTAATCACAATATTATATGCTTTAGTGCTTTTACTTGATGAAGTGCTTATTTTGGTGTGAATTTGTGTAGGTATTGATAAAAAAGAGAATTGGAAGCATCCAGGAGTTGGTTTGGAGCTAAACCGGAGCTTGGAGCCTTTGGAATGCGTAATCGGACCGCCCAACTTCAAGAAAATGCCCAAGTGTTAGCATTGTCATTCTTGGACATGCACAACTATGCACGATGATGCATGAATGTGCACGAGGTTGTACGGAGATAAAAAGCTCATTGAATTTGAATAGTTGCTCAATGACTTAAAGCATGACCAAGAACCTCCTTGTGAGGCTTTTAATTTTATGAGAGTGGAATATTAGTTTTTTTTTCTAAATTGTATTAACGCCCTATTTGAGAGAGAGAAAAAAAAAAGAATAGGAATTGTCTAAGGCCATGTTTGGCTAAGGTAAATAAATGTGGGAAGGAAAATAAATATGATATTTTTTTCTCTTGTTTGGATGAGAAAGGAAAATAATGCGTTATTTTCCTCACGTATTAATCTCTCCAAATTGGAGAGAAAAAGTAAATACTAAGAGTATCCCTAATACTACTAGTTAAAATAAAGAGCATATTTTATAAAGTGGAGAGCATATATTGTTTAAAGAGTAAATATCTTAATTTTACTCCTATGTACTATATATTCATAATCCATTATTTTATTTTTTTTTATTTTCTTTCTTCATTTAACTTACTTTCTCTCTCATTCTAAATTTAAAATATGGAGAAAGTGCAAAAAAAATTATCCTGAAAATAACAATTTCATTAATGACATATAGAGTAGAGAATGGATTTGACTCTCTACAAGTACCTAGTCAAACCCACTCTCTACTCTATATTTTAAAAGTAAAGGGTTCATTGGAGTACATTTTTGTAGGTGAAGTCTTTATTATAGATAAATTGTATGAAATAAAAGAGTGGGTTGGGATGCTCTAAATCACTATTATATCCTTATATAATATTAGTATTAATGCAAATGAAAGGACAATAAATTAATTAATATGACATAATGTATTTTTGTACAATATTTTTCTAGTTTTTCAATGAAGAAAAATAACTTTATCTTATTTCCTCTAAACAAAAAAATATAGAGGAAAGAAAATAATTATTATTTTCTATTCTTTTTTATTTTCTATCCACTTTTTTTTTTCCAAACATAGCCTAAGTTATGGAACAACTTTTTAAATCCTATAAAAATTTTTGTTTTTAAGATAAATAAACGAATTATTAATTTGAATATGGAGTAAAAAGTGAAATATGCACAAATTTCAAAAAAAAACTATTGTATTGTTTATAATAATTTGAAGAGTGATATGCGGGGGATTGTTTAGTGAAGCTCTTTAAACAATTCATATCTAATTTTTCTTTTAAATTAAGAGGCAACATAATTTTCAAGACACAATTTAAAAAAAAAACTACTATATCGCCTCACAAAATTAAGAGCTGAGCATCACCAAGAACCTCCTTGTGAGGCTCTTAAATTTGTGAGAGTGAAATAATAGTTTTTTTTTTTAAATTGTATCTTAGGAATTGTGTTGGCTTCTTATTTAAGAGAAGGAGTGGAAGTGGATTGCTTGACTTGTGGAGTAACTATTGAAATTAGGGGTGAGCAAAAATCGACCCGATTTGAAGAACAGAACTGAGCTGAAATTTTACTTTGGTTCGGTGGTTCGGTCAAGAATGGGTCGGTTCGGTTTGGAATATGAAGAAATATCGGGTTTCGATTTTTCGGTCGGTTCTGGGTATTTGACAATCGAACCGAACTGAATAACCGAACCTGAACTCTAAACTACGTCATTTAACACACATATATATACATCTTAATACACTCACTTATTACCCCCTCATTCATTTCAACCCTAGCAGTCGCACACCTCCCCTTCTTCTCTTAAACCCTAACCTTTCACCTTCCCTCTTCTCTTTTCTCTCAAAGACACAAACCCTAGTCGCACAACTCTGACCTCTCACCTTTTCTCTTTTCTTTCTTCTCTCAAACTCAAACCTTAACCTCTCACCTTCTCTCTTCTGATCTCCTAGAATAATTAACTCGTTTAAAAATTAAAATCATGGTAGAAGCTTACTAATCTTAACTATCTCTTCTCTAATCTCTTCGGGTCTCTTTAAATCTGCTAATTTTGGAGCAAAAATGGTGGAAGCTTACTGATCTCAGCTCTCTCTTCTATATTCTCTTCTGGTCTAGTGGTTTCTTAAATTTGTTCTTCATTTTCGAACAAAAATGGTGGAAGCTTAATCTGGTGAGTTATTCCTTTTTTTTTCCTTTTCTTTTATTATAAATCTTTGTTCTTTGATTTATCCTTAATTTTGTTATTATTTTTGAAGCTTAATCTGTTCATGTTCATCTTCATCATTTATGCTCGTTTCTACTTAAAAAATGGTGAGCTTCTTTTAAAGATAGACATCAAATTCTGTTTTTTTTTTAATTATTTTTGTTGTCTTTTGATTTTTAATAAACTGTTGACACTATTTTCTTATGTTTTTCATATTTATAAAAATAATGGCGATGAACTGAGATGGTCTCTTTGTTGTGCTATTTGCGTTTAAAATTTCAGAAGGCACCACAATTTTAAGGTAAATTTCTTATTTGGTTTTTAACTTTTTATGCTTCTGATGATGTCTGTTGGTTGATTTTTTGTGTTTGTTTTGATTTTTGTAATTAACACTTGTGTTTTTGTACTTCTGATCTTATGGGTTTTTATTTTATACTTTTAATTTTTTTCTGTTTGCTCACATTTTTTCTGTTTGCTTGCTTGATTGGTTCTGTTTTGGCTCTGAGAGCATATTTTGTATTTTATTTAGAATTGTAGATGCTTTTTACATTTCATAGGCTTAAAAGTTTAAACTTTAAATTTTGATTTTAAAGGTTGGTTCTGATTTTATCTAAAGTTTAATCATAGCATCTAAATTTTTTTGTTTTTGGTTGATTTTATCTCTTACTTTAAACTTTAAACTTTTCTTTAAAATTATTTACTGTTACTATTAATACTTGAAAATTGAATGGTTCTGCCTTTGATTTTATTTGATTTTGACCATTTTTAATCTTCTATTAAGTGTTTTTTTTT
>CANYLF012502203.1:0-13992 GCA_948193215.1 Bocquillonia castaneifolia
TTGGATTTGGATTTGATACGTGTATAATCGTTAACCACTAAACAAAATCTAATATCCAACTCAGAAAAGGAAAGAGTTCCCCATTTAAACCAAAGGATTTCATTCTCTATAAATAAGGCTATCCATGCACTAGTCATAATAATTTTCATCATTCTAGTTTACTTTATCATCATCATCAATGACTGCCTCCAAAGTTCTTGACTTACTAATTAACTTAAGAATAACGAACCGGATTCTCTGATGGATATGTCAGCGATGAGATGAAATGAACTAATTTTGAGTATTTTTAATTATAGTTTTTTATTTCCATTTTTAAACGGAGATGGAACTGATGGTGCTGTAGCCGCCCAGAGGATTAAACTTGCAGAATGTTAAAGTGTGATCATTCTTCGGCCTAAAAACAGATTAATTGATGACATTCACTTCTCTTGATTCGTCATTTCTATACAAGTTCTCGCATGTCGCAAGTTTTGCAGAACAAAGTGGAGGAGCATAAACAGAAAAATTGTCAAAAAAAAAAGGAAAATCTTTAGAATTGGAACCAACAAACTCTTGAGCTATTGAGTTTATAAACAGACATGCACAAGTATTCTCAAAATGAAACAAGGGTATTTCCGGCACATTAATCGTTCACTAGCAGTTGAACCCTGAAAACTGTAGTTCAGTCGCAGGTTATTCATAGAACAAGAGCAACAGTCCATATTTACATGTGGCATTGGCCTTTTCCACTGTCTCATTCCTTCCTTTCCCATTTATGTACATACAGTATAAATTTATTAATCTGTACATGGAGCCACAGTAGGTTGATGGCAAGATATTCACAAGGATGCCTAGCATTATTTTCGTACTACCCTGGACGAAAGCTTACCAAATTAGGAAGTGAGGTTGACTGAAGCTTCTTGATTTCTGATGCAGTCACTTTGCAACACTCCAAGGACAATGAGCGTAAATTCTTTAATTTCTTCAGATGACGCAACCCCTCATTTGTTATGAGAGAATTTGAAACATTCAATGACACCAATTCTGTCAATCCTGCATTTACAAAAAAGACATACATCAATTTAAACAATTTATTGGTTAGTAGTGAAACAGTAATGAACTCTGTAGGTTCTTCATTGACCAGAGAGCAAATATCAAGAGACAGGCTGGTTAGTTTAACTGAAATCACCCCTAATCGAATATGAAACAAATACCCTATTATAACAAGCCGACCTTTCACTGATTTTTTCAGCAAGAAGCTAAAGATATTATACCAATGATCTCAGTTACACTGCATATGCACCATCAGTGTGGACTAGATATAATTCTGTAAAACAAAGCTTTTTCAACCATGATATCTCTTTACTTTGGGCCAAATACCACAATCACAAACTGTAAACATGAAATTTTAAGGGGAAAGTACTTGATTCAGTCAGTGATGGAGAACGCAGGAGATTTTCTAGTTGCATTAGCACTGTGCAAAAGTTCCAATTTGCTGGTCAGCATGCCAACCAACTGGAAATTAGAGTTGCACTAAACAAGAGCTCAAAAAAGGAAAAACTGTATTCACAACATCAATAGAAATGACACTATTCACCATTAGCTTCAAGAAAGATTCAGCAACACAAAAACTAGTGTTACCTGAAATCAACTCCAAACTTTCGTCTGTCAGGTTGCTATTTTGTGACAGGTTTAACACTGTCAGGCGGGAAAGACCTTTAATATTTTTCACCCCAGCATCAGTTAATCTTCCACTGCATATCTCCAGGGACTGGAGATTCTTGAAGTCTGCTTGAAAATAAACAATTGGAAGTAAAAGAATTAACAAGATAAATGATACCTTTGAGTCTAAAACAATAGTCAGGATAACATGCAGTGCCTAAAACAAGGAAACGAATGCATTCGTTGATTTAAAAAGGATGGAAATATCATAAAATCCAGCATGCAAGTAGGAATTAATTCAATACAATCCAGTAACAATCCAACATTTTGAGATATCTTTGTATCAGTTGTTCGGTGTTTCATTTACACATACACAACAGAAGTAACTATGTCATACACTATTACATGTCAATCGAGTGTTTTGAAATTTTTATTATAGAAGTTAAGAAAAGAAATTCAATGTCTAAATTTTATTGTATTTCATCTAGGTCGGTATGGATAAAATTTTTTGGCTCAAATTAGTTGAAACTGACCAAAATGGCATTGAAAAAAGAATGCTTTTGTTCTCTTTTTCACAAGGCAGAACAAGGTGTCTCAGCTGTTCCAGTGGAGGAACAGCATTGACAATCTTAAGTGAGACAATTTATAAGAGCAAGTTAGTAACAAGTATTCTTACATTGCAAACAACTTGTTCCAGAGTCAGATATCTGAGCCCCAAAAAGATCTAGATGCATCAAACCTGTCAGTCCTGCAATAACATAAACAATGTTAGGGCTAAACTTGAAAAAAAAAATGAAGCTAAATTAGCTACAAGACAACAATTGAAATCCTCATTTGACTTTGAATCTAACTCTTTCTACTTCCATTGAGGATTGCTACATCTGATCTGCGCTAGGACCAATGGCTCATCAATAGACAAGTCATGGAGGCACAAAATAAACATATAAGATGGGATATGGATACAGATGATTATAAGACAAGTCCCTTCAAGTACTCATCAATTACAATAAACCATGGCATTGCCAGAAATCATTACATTTAAGTGTATGTATTTCATATGTTCAAATAATTTCTTGCATTTATTAAAGCCAATCAACAGAGGATCTGAAATAGAGCAAAGATAACATCTTATTACCTAGCTTAACAACAAACCATGATGCTAGCTTGCAATGCATCTAAGCCATGGGCCACAAGTACACAGAATGTCCTTTAAAAGGTTTCTATGTGAATTTTGGCTTCTATGTGAATTTGAGCTTCCAGAACCTCTAGAAAAGGTTTCTTTATCTGTTACCCAACTTCAATAAATGGCATTACTTTTTTTTACCTTTTTACAAAGTAACAAGAAATAAATTATTGTACTTAATCTTTGAATTTCATAAAAGGTTCTCTCTTTCTCCCCTAGTGAAATTTATTCTCATATCAGAAAAGAGTTGCAGAATCTCAATCAACCAAACTTCAGGGACCAAGTATATGGACTGCTTCTGCAAGTTGCATAAAGAAAACACCTGCATATCATGTGAAGAGGTATCTGAAGACCTTGAATAATACTTACCTGTAAGAGATTCAAGTCCAGCATCTGTAATTTGCCGAGCATCCAAATTGAGTGATCTTAGAGATGTCAACCCAGATAACCTTCTTAAACCATTGTCAGTGACCAAAGTAAATGATAGGTTTAAGTTCTTCAGAAGAGTTAAACCTAAAGGAACAGAATACACTTTGTCAATCTATGTATTAGTTGGACCGCAACAAGAAATGAACATGTGTTAGTGACTGGATGTGCCAAACGATTAATTTATGGTCGGGAAGGAATAAATTAAATCTGAATTCATTATCATATAAATACCATTTCAACAAAGAAAAGGGATATGCTAGAGAAGAGCATTAAGGCCAGGAATGCTAGAGAAGAGCAACCAAATCTCATGCTTTAGGTGCTTTTTGTAACATTTCAACAAATTATTTAAAACCATATTCGATAAAGAGGAGGACAAGCCTTGGAGCAATTGGTCAAGTTGCTCTTTTGGTGACCTGTAAGTCACGGGGTTTGAGGAATGAAAACAGCCTCTTCACAACAAATGCAAGGGAAATGCTATGCACACGTATCCCTGCAATAACTAGAGAGCAATAACCAGAAAGCACTTTGTGCATCGGGTGAGCCCTTTTATTTGAGAAAGAAGAGGGAAAGGGAAAAGAAAACAGAGGCAGGCAATCTACAGACATTCTCATTGCTTCAGAACTCTCAAAAATTATCACATTCTACAATAGTGTCAAAATACATGATTTTGAGTGCAAGGAAGAAATGTTTCCTTTTAAATATTTGATAAGGAGAAGAATGCAAAAGAAAAATGTAGAACCAAAAGCGCCAACCAATGCTGCAGGCAGTCATTTAGAAGCCTGAATCTATTGGAATACCAGAAAAAAATTCAGGAGAAGAGGCAAGAGAGAAAGGATGCATGTTTGCATGAAACAATATGCAAATTAGGAAGGTAGACAACCAAAAAAAATGAACATTAAGACCTGGTGAGGCAGAATGAGCATGAGGCAATGATGCTATAATAGATGGCAACTGGAATTAAAATCCTAACCAGACAGATGGCGGAGCCCAACGCTTCCAACTTCAGTATCAGACAACTCCAAACTTTTGAGAGGAAGGTCTACAGAGAGAATTGCAGAAGACCATAATATCAGTCATGTACTTCAATGCAGTAGATAGGCTTGTTGCAAAATGAATTCTCAGTCTCAAGCATGGTATACTCATATCGGCAAATTATGCATCAAGGCCAACAAGGATAGAGATATTATCATTTTTTGCATGTATGTTGATGATTTGATCAAAGGGTTTCATCTAACAATTACACACCACATGGTAATAAACCAGTCACATCAAAGCAGTAAAAGGCAAATTGCAGAATGGATTCTTGCAACCGTTTCACTTCCATCTCGCAGATATAAATTGTTGAAGTATGACCTCAATGAATTAATTTAATTTCTTTGGCCACTACCTATAGCTTCAAACTTGACTCAAACACAAAATAAAGCAAAGCCTGTACTGTTATATACTGACCAAAGGAGGAATGCTTTCTATAAGATTATCAAACAGTAAGCCAAGCTGTTGTTTTACCAGACAGTGGAGATATTGCAAATTTCCTTCTTTTAGTAGCAAAGCACTAAAGGATTTTGAAAAATCATAATATATAATTTCAATTAAACACAAGAACTAAGAGTTCACTGGCCACCCATTCCTGGAACATTTTCTTAGATTATGCCCTGTCCAAGCACAGAATTTCAATTGCTGCCAGCCGAAGGATTTATGTCCCAAATTGTCAGCTATACAAAATGAGTGACTGAAGCCATTTTGTTGGACAGAAACGATATTTCTTGTTTCCCTAAACAAACAGAGATTTCTGTGAACAACAATACAGCTTATTTCACAACTCAGTTATAGCCAGATCACTTATCTTTATTTTCCTACGATTCATCAATAGAAAGATTAACTTTATAAAATAAAAGGCTGAACAACGAAAAAGAAATTGAAGGGAAAAAAAAGAGAGAAAAGAATGTGCAATATACCTTATATTGGCAGTTTTTTTAAATCTCAAACTTCAATATACCACAAAAAATTAAGAATTGATACTGCAACATCAAGTTACAATGCCACCTTATGATGTATTGACAAGCAATTAAGAATTTGAACTGATCTGAGAAGAATAGAGCTAACCACCACAAAAAATAGTAACCTAATGCTCAGAGAGGATTACAGCAAAAAAGCAATATAAGCTAGTCTTTTGATTTCCTTGGGAATTTTGCAATAGCAGAAAAAAGTATCATAAAAAAATTGTTGAAGGCGAGTGAATCCTTTTCAAGATAACAATATAAAATATATGAGATGGAGTAGCATACCTGTCAAATTAGCTAGTCCTTCATCACCAATCTTACAAGAATCTAAGTTCAAGCTTTCCAAATTCGTTAAGCCTGGAAAGTAGTAGAACCAGGTATAATTCACACGAGAGAAGAATATACAAACATAATTTCACCAACACCACCAAGGGCAAGAACAGAATACTTAAACTTCTTTTATCAACCAATAGCACCAAAAGGGAAATGCATAAGAAGTTATGAGTTCAAGCTTTTAGGACAGAAAAAAGAAATTGCACTGTTTAATTGTCATTCACAGGATGCTAATCATAAGTTTAGTCGAGTGTGTGTCCATGCATACATGTGACTGGAGTAAGGAAGAGAGGGAGACTGAAAGAAGTTATGGCTATTAACTTTCGTCGGAATTCGTATTTAGCATTTTTTCTACTCTATGACATTCAAGGGTGACTTATTATTCATGAATTATCAGACATGTATTTTAGGCACAGCAGTCATTTTTACTCTCACCTCCCAAATAACACAAACTTGAAATGAAACAAATTGCAACTTAAAGCTAGACAAGAGAATTCTGCAACTATGTTGGGGGTCCAATATGCTACAAATTTTTGATGAAAAACCTCAAATCCAAATCCGAGACATGACGAGCAACGTCAAGCATTAGACTTATTTGAGCACTAGTGCTTATTTGCTTTTTTAAGGATTATACCACAAAAGGCCTCTTAATCAACAAAATAATGTGATAAGAAGATGGCAGAATAGAAAGGAATCCACAAAAGATTTGTTAAACTTAAACATAAAACAGAAATTAATATGCACGGACAACTTTTCGGCCTTCAGAACGTTGATGATTACAATCAGATAAAGACAATGTCAACTGCCATCATTTTATAGCTAAGTAAAAATTGCATGCATGTCCTTCAAAGGCAGTAGATAATATTATGAAATCCACACAACCAACTTGCTCAAACAGAGAGTAGGAGGATAACAATATAGAGAATGAAAGATAGAGAATAAGCACCTCTTAAGTGCACCAAACATTCATCTGTTATGTTGTTAAAGCCCAAGCTTAATACCTTCAAGTTTTTCAGTCCTACAAGTATACAGTTAATCTTGTGAACTCAAGATCACCTTGTTTTCAACATGAATTATATAGAAAAGTGACAGCTTCTATTAACAATATTGTAGATATAATATGGACAGGTCAAAGATAAACCTAATTTTACTCACCAGAAAGCTTATCCCATCCATCATCAAATAGACCACATCTATTCAGATTTAAGTATGTGAGTACAACAAGAGCTGCAAAAAGATAAATAAATAAATAAATAACTCATCTGATCATGATGCTGATTTAACAACCAAAATTATCAGTAAGGTTTCCACAAAAATCTGGTTAATCTTTTATAAGGATTTGCATATGCAACTTGATATTGATTTGAGGGGTCAGAATTCACCACAACCTAGTCATTTCTAAATTTATCTTCACCTAGTTCAGAGAATCACCACTTTGATTACCCAATTATACCAGGAATTAATAATACTGACAAGTAACATTAGTATAAGGGTAATCAAGTATCCCAAGAATTGAAGAGAGAACCAACCAGAAATAGAATCCAAACATGCATTGGTAACATTGCAGCCCTCTAAGTTCAACATAATAAGCTTCTGCAACCCTGCCAAGAACAAATAAACATCCCGTCACATCAATTCTGCGAACATAAAAGGGGAGATGAGCAACAAGTTCCCAAAGAAGAATATATTTGATCGAAAGAAGAGAAAATACACATTCAAATTAGGAACCAACTGATGCAAACAGCTTTACCATAAACAAGAATATTTGCTTACCGTTCAATTTCATAAATAACAAACATCAAATAAGATCATGAACAGTCAACATTTGGTCAGGAAAGAAGGGGGAAAAATTCGAACCTCTAAAGAAAATTTTTAACCCAAGGAAAGCTTGGATTGGAAAAATGTGATAAGAAATGCATTAACAGCATAATTTACTAGAAAGACAACCCAAAATGCAAAAGAAAGAAAACATGCAATGTACCAACCTACAGTCAGAGCATAAATTGGCAACTAGAAGGAATAGCATATAGCATCAAAGTGGAGGCATAAGGTAACCTAATTGGATGAGTTCAAAAAAAAAAGGTAACCTAATTGGATGATCTCTTTCACATGGTTCTAATAACAAGAATGCCATCCTCATTATTTATGTCTCAGTTTCACCATATCTGAAATTTAGTTTTCTGCACTGATCATTACTGCATTCGGCTAACAGAAATTTCGAAACTTCAAACATATCATAGGCACAATGTTGCTAACTATATAATGCAACCAATTTTTAAACACACCGACACACCACTCTTTTAATGTGTGATCTAACAGCAGCAAATAATATCAGTAAAGGTTTCAGCTAGCATACTTGCCAACTTCTAAAAGCTTATTTTTCTTGTGTTCTCACATTGCATGCTTATTTTGCAGATCAACTCTGGCCCTCCTTCTAGACACACATATCTATCAATGAAAATGAACAACTTATTTATCAATGGAAATGAACAGCTTATCACATGTGCATATAAAAAGTGGAACAAAAAATAGTAAAGAAGCTTGTCACCAGTCACCACATGATTAGACAGCAATTCAGAAAATGTAAAGTACCACTCAAAAAAGAAACTCCCAAATCTGTAATGTTACTGTTTGAAACTTGCAACTCCTTCAAGTTAGTAAGACCTGAAAAATAATAAAAATGAGAGTTCAGACATACTGACCCAAATCTAAAAATAGATGAGAGAGAGAAGGGGGAAAAAAGGAAGGGGAAGATAAGGAAAACAAAGAAAAACATATTTCAATTAGGATTTGAAGCCCAGACAAGACCGTTTTATATAATCCAAAATTGTTTGATTCACATTGGCTCAAAAAGGACAAACTTCCTCTTAAATACAACAATAAATCCCAACCCCAAAGATATATAGCAATCATAATTGAGCAATTACTCTAATACTCTATCCACAAGCCAAGCATGATATTAATTGCCAAGCAACTGCAATTCCATCAGTTATTCAATTGAAGAACCTAAGATGTCAAGTAAAGAAGCACTCTCCAAAAAAAACAAGGATATGCACATGGACATATCCCAGCAAGAGAAAGGTTGAAAAAACAATTACCTGAGAGAGCCTTAATGTCCGCATCTTTAACGCATTTACAACATCTAATGTTGAGAGACTCCAACTTAATTAACCCTAGGAAAATGAAAGAAGGAGAGAAAGATAAGCATGCTAGCATATAAAATTTTAAAACAGATGTTCGCTTGTATGATAGTTTTGCAATATAATGTCCTCATTTTCCTAATCAATAGATTTATAGGAAAAAGATTATATCGTGTTTTTTAATCACCAACACACAGCTTTATGAGAAAGTGCTGTTTGGATAAGTCAAATTTTGGTGAAAAAAATAACACTTATAAACAACTGTGACAGCAGATTAGTTGCCCATCCTTCCACCAAAATGTAATCATCCACCTCAAGGTTTCTAGTAGGTTCAAAGAAAAAGATTAAAAAAAAAAATCAGAGAGAGAGATGAAATGAAAGAAAGATTTGGAGAACATGTAATTGCATGTACAGGTCCCTGCTCGGGTATGTCAGTGGTGCAGGGTAGGAGAAAGGTTAAAAAAAGAAACTTTACCTATAGTTGAATCAATACACTAAGCAAATTAGAAAAAAGTATGACATAGCAAACCTTTAAGATGAGCAAGTCCACCAGAAATCTGAGGACATCTTTCCAAGTCCAACTTTTCTAAATTAACTAAACTGGTAAAGGAGCGCATCCCTTCTGCAGTAACAGCATTGCTCCTTTTCAAACTCAAAGATTTCAAGTTTGTAAGACCTGGAGAATAGGATCACAATTGTAACTTTGGAAGAGAAACCACTCAATGATATATAATGGATGAACTAAAAATATCTATGTAAAATCATAGCATAGCATGAAAGGAAAATGGATAGAATAGAACTAGCTAGCATCATCAATTTGACATAGTATAATCAACACATAACACAGGTATGATTTAGATTCTCAAACTTTCATTGAAGCTCAAATCAACCTTCCTTGTTGAGTCATGGATGCTTCATAAAGAATATAGCATATCCAGCAACTTATCATCTTAATAATCATGGACAACCGATTTGCATAATTTGCCACTTCAAAAATAACCTCAAAGAAATAAAGGTTGATGCATACTTTATCTCTCAAATCTTGTTTTGTATGCAAAACAAGCAACAATTGATGAGTTGGGACAGCAAACAGGGCTCAATGACAATAACTACACTTGAAACTAGTACTACAAACAAAGAACAAAGAAAGATAAGATATGTAGCAATGGAAAAACCAAGTATGAGAGAAGTACCACTTATGTGTTTCAGCCCACATTCAGAAATGAAGTCACATTGGTTCAAATTCATGGTTTGGATGCTTGCACAAGCTTGGAGAAGACCCAATCCAGTATCAGTCACATCAGTATCAGAAAGGTCCACAGAAAGTAAAGATGACCCTTGTGAAGATACAATATCCATCCAGCTATCCTTCACTCCAGGATATTCACCCAAAAGGATGTCCTGTCAATACGATCAGAAAATATGATAGTTCATCCTGGACAACGTACTAAAAATCACATACGAAACGCAACAAGATGAATGAATTTCATTTTCAAAAGCAGCCAAAAATATTATACCTGAAGAGCACAATCTCTGAATGCTTCAAGTGTAGCATCAGTAAGACGATGTGAGCTCACCAATTCATTAAAGATTTGCTGACTCAAATCCCTTGGCAGCATTGAAAATGAGCTATATCTGCCAACATCCTGTTCCAATTGAGAAAGTAGGAAAACATTAGAAACAACATACAAGAGTAAAATCACAAACCAAGCATTTCAAAGAAATTATAGCAACCTCACATATTTTGCATATGCATAATTCCATGAGGGATGGACAACTGCCTCTTGGTTGGAGGTCTGCAGCTGATCGAGCAAAAGAACCCGGCCATTTTGAACTGCCACTTTTGTTATACCTTGCAGGGACCCCGACCTGGACACCAACCTCTACAACCTGTTGATTTCTCTTTCTTGAACAAATACCACCCATTGTGCGATTATCTTACCACTCATCAGTTCACCTCATCAAGTGAGCAGACACATTGCAAAAGCAAATGATATAGTGTTAAGCCCAGTTAATCCTGTTCAATCAAAATACGCAACAACATCAAAGAATATATCTTTGAAAGAGTAAAGTGAAACCCAATAACTAAAATACAATCCTATTAACACAATTCAATAAAATAAATTAAAATAAAATATATTCACAAACACACAACAACACCAAGAGGACGAGGAGCAGCAGCAGAACAAGAATCCGAATCCAATAAAATGCCCCCATCAAGTATAGCACATTCAACATGTCAGAAATATCAAAGTTTGAATAAATTAAATAAAAGAAAAGGAAATGAACTTCCAAGTCTCACTCACTTCGCAAACACTAATAAATTCCGTACTTTATTACATAAAACATAACAAAAACACCAAACATCACACACTAATAAATTCCATACTTTATTGCGTATAACATAACAAAAAACACCAAACATCACACACAAATAAAACATGAAACAAGAGCTGTACTAAAACGAATGCAACATAAAAAGTTCAATAAAGCTAAAAAAATTTACTTATACACAAAACCACTCATGTGACCAGAGTCATCTTAACGAGTCAAAACTTGGGAGTAATAAGCAATACCCAGTTGAAGTGTTATCAGTAAAATCACTGATTAACCGAAAAGAAAGTCTTCATTTATACTTAAATATCAATTATCATATTAAAAAGATAGAAGAACCCTTTATAAGAACATTAAAAAAAATGAAAAAGATTTTAAGCTTTTTGATGTGATGAAGTGAAAAGAGGAGAGTGAAATATAAGAAAGGACACATATTTTCTAACGAATATAAATAAAGGGAACTGAAAGCAAGAAAGAGTGAAGCGGGTGAAAGAGTCGTCTGATGAATGACACGTTGTATAATGGAGTGATTGATGTGATTTACGTGGCCCCTCTTTCTGTTTTATTCGGCGGGAGGAGTAAGCGGTGCAATGCGATGCAAGAGAGCTTTGCATCGTTCATGACTTGACCCTTGATGATGGTTTAGACGACACTGTCGTTTTTGCTAATGGGTAATTTTATTTTATTTTATTTTTGAACATAAGAGTGTATCTCTCAACCATTAAGTTAAAATCTTGAAGACCTAATTAAATTATTTAAAGGGGTGGTTGTTTTAACCGTTGGAGAACTTTTCAGTTCCAACAGTTAATTAAGGTGTTTGGTTATATTTTTTGAATAACAGTTGACAGTTGTTATATACCATTTTTATATCAGTTCACACAAGCTCCAAATTAAAACTTTTGAGGAACTATTCATTTTTATTTTTATTTTTTTAACTTATTTATCCACTTTTTTTATAAATTTTTTAAAATAAAAATCTTCATATTCTTTGTCATCTAAATTTTTTATATAAAATATTTATCATACACTATCATTTAAAAGTATAATTATAAATAATTTTATTTCAGCATTCATTTTATAGTTATATATATTATAACTTTATCTTTTACATTCAATTTTTAAATATACTAGTTTTTTTCTCATGTGCATTGCACGTAGTGCTCGTTATTGATATAAGTATGTTATCAAATCATTTTTTTTAATTTTTTAAACTAAACCATATTACTTGATTGTCAATGAATTTATGGTACAGAATAAAAATTTATATACATTTTTAATTTTAAGTCTTAAATCTTCAATTCATATGTTTTAATTTTAGGTCTTCGATCTTCAATCCATACTTCAATAGTTTGAAAATGATCAAAAGAAATTTATAAAATTTTCATCAATTTTTATAGATAGAGAAGAACAACCATTTTCCAGTTTTAATTTTGATATATATATACGTCTCAATATCTAATTACAGGTTCCCAAAAATCCTAGAAGGATTAGAACTTATTTCGATTAATTACACGCAGCCTTTTAAAATTTAGATTTCGACCAAGACTCCACATCACATAACTTTTGATTTGTTACTCACTTTGCAAGTATTTACTGTCATTAAATGGCCACGACTTCTCTATGAAAGTTGTAGATCTAGATTTTTGCTTGAATTTAGAGTTTCGAATCACTCAATTCTAAATCTTCTAGCTCAAGTTATAGCTCATCGAATGTGATACACTTTCGACTTGCGAGTTTCGCGTTAAAACTTAATATAAGCATGAATTTAATTTAATAAACTTATTAATCATTAATTGTACTCTAAAAAGAACATAATTATCTAAATTAATTACTAAATAGACTTTAAATAATTAGTTCATGACTGAGAAATAAAATGCCCAAACTAAACAAAAGCATAAAATTCATGGTAGAAATATAAAGCTATTAATTTGTAACTCTCTTTTCAGGTATTTATTATCTTCAAATAGCCACAACTCATTCATGAAAGTTGCAGATGTCGATTTTATCTTGAATTTAGGCTTTTTGAGCATTCAATTTCGAGTCTTCTAGCTCAAGTTATGGCCCGTCAAATATGTTGAACTTTCGAGCTGCGAATTTCACATTAAAAATATAAATTTCCTACAAAAATTCAATATAAATACAAATTTAATTTAAATAAACCATAATTAATCATTAATTCTACTCTAATCATAATCTAAATTGATTACTAAATACACTTTAAATAGTTGATGGCTATAGAAAATAAAATACTCAAACTAATAAAAAGACAAATAATTCATATATATATCTTTTAAATTTTAGGTCTTAAATTTCCAATCCATACTTCAATAACTTGAATGAATGATGGAAAATTTTATTAAATAAGCTTCATTGTTTTGATCTATTTATCTCTATCAAGATCTAACTACAGTTTTACATAAGTCCTACAAGGATTAGAAGCTGTGTTAATTAATTCCAAATAGTTAATTATTTTAAAATTCTAATTTCAACCAAGATTGCACATAACTTCTAATTTGTAACTTACTTTTCAAGTTTTTTTAATCTTCAAATAGCCATGACTTCTTCATGAAAGTTTTAGGTAACGATTTTATCTTAAATTTAGGCTTTTGAATTACTCAATTTTGAGTATTTTATCTCAAGTTACGGACCATCGAATGTAATGCACTTTCAAGCTGCAAATCTCACATTAAAAATCTAAATTTCCTATAAAAATTAAATATAAACTTGAATTTAATTTAAATAAACTAATTGAAATCCCTAGGCACCAAGAGGGGGGGTGAATTGGTCGGTTATTAAAAATTAAAAACTCTAAGAGAAGAGTTAAGCTTAAGCCAATTACACACCCACAACACAAAGAGTTATAGTGGTTCGGACACAACAAGTCCTACATCCACTCCCCAATCTCCAATTGGGTATTCCACTATCTTTGATC
>CANYLF012502386.1:0-13039 GCA_948193215.1 Bocquillonia castaneifolia
GTGCCATCAAAGTATGGCCTTAGACCACTAAGATGCCCTTCTTGTGCCATTTGAATATAGCTTGACCGATTAAGGTTAATGTTTTCAAGCTCCAAGCTGTGATACCAATTAAAATCCCTATGGCAACCAAGAGGGGGGGTGAATTGGTGCGAAAATAAAAATTAAAATTAAAAACTTTAAAGAAGATAGGTAGAGAAGAAGAGAATAGAACACAAGAGATTTATAGTGGTTCGGACAACAAATGTCCTGCACCCACTTCCCAATACACAATTGGGTATTCCAATAAACTTCAAAAAGATTACAATAAGAGTTTTCACAAGCTAACTCACAACTTAGTATTTTCAAGGCTCACACCAAACTTTTACAAGAGTTTTTCTAAGGCTCACTCAAAAATCTAACTTAAGTGTTTTTATGGCTTACACTCAAAACCCAAAACCCAAGTGTTTTCAAGGTACACACTTAAACCTTTCCTTGTGTTTTAGTGTCTCTCACACAATATAAAAATAAAGTGAAGATTATAAGAAGAAGAATGAAGGTTTTTTTACTCACAATTACAACATAAACTCGTAAATAACTTATGCAAATTGTAACTCTTAATTGCTAGTCTTCCTTCAAGCTCTAGTGTATGTTTTGATGCCTCAAATACCTCCTTTTATAGGCAAGAAATTAGAAATGGCCTTTCTCAATCAACCAAAAAAATCAAACTTGTTGGTGAGTCTCCATTCTTCAAGGCTGCCAGCTTACTTGACAAATGTAGCATGTCTCCTTCAAAATTCAATATATCCAGCTCTGATTGTTGAAAAATTATGATTCCTTTTTTGTTAGAAACTAGACATCCATACTTTTTCAAAAATATATGGCTCGTTTTCTAGAGATTTGTATATCTTTTGTAATAATTCAAAAAATGAACGCCTAAAGCATGTGACTTGCAACTGGAGTAGTCTGTATTCAAACATGAATATCTCCTTGTAGAAAATTCAAAATGCTTCACCATTTTTTGCATTGAAAAGTAGACTTCTAGATCTATAACTCCACCAAAATTCACATTAAAATGATTTTTTTCTACAATATTTGGCATAATTTTGAAGACAACCTATGTGTTCAGTCCCTTGTATGACAGCATGACCATAAATCACTCAAAAATTCATATCTTTAATTTTTTTAACTCCAAAAATTCAAATAAAAATTTTTCTGAACACTAAACATATTGGGCTTTCCATCCATATAAAATTTGTTGTATATTTATTGCCCAATTAGTGCAATTAATTCGTTTAGTTTAGCCCATCCGAAATTGACTCTGCACATTTAGTTTTTCTTAAGTCCTAAACTTCCAAAACCATGTACAATGTGCATAAATTGTAGGTTTAATTAGCCCATGACATATTTTACCTTTTTACTCCAAACACTCACCAATTAACCCAAGTATTTTATGAGGTTTACACTTGGATCTATCCACCTAACCTAAACACCATTATCCCAAGTGTTTTAATAAGGTTTACACTTGAACCTATCTACCTAAAACTAAACACCATTATCCCAAGTATTTTAATAAGGTTTACACTTAACCTATCCACCTAAGCTAAAACATCATTAACCCAAACATTTTAATAAGGTTAATCCATGTTTACTCGACTAAGATAAAAATAGTGACTTGTACAAAATGTTTACTTCATCCAATACTAATATGCATCCTTTTATAATATGATACCTAAAAAACACTTAGCAAACATATTAGTGAATAGCTTAATGTTTTTACATTATCAAAATCATTAGGAAATCTCAGGGCCAACAAAAAAAATATAGCACGCAATTAGATCAATACCTTGGTTATGGTTTTGGTTGGTCTACTTTGTACAACAACCAAGGATTCTCCTTTGTTTTCGGGCATCTGTAAGTTAGATTTTGCTCGACGAAGTTGGCAATGGCTTTAAGCTTCATGTTGTCTTCATATGATTCCAACCTCTTGAAATTGTTGGTTACATGAGGCTTCGAACATTTCTAGGTCGATTTTCCTCTTTCGAAGGTGAGAAAGTTGATTGTTCGTTGCCGGTGTTGGCTAGCTAAGAGAAGCAGCTATTACTCTATGGAGTTAGCTGCTCTGGTTGCTAAGTTTTGGTTAGCTTATTACCAAATTTTAAGCCCTTATCATCTAAGGGGGCAGCAACATCGTTTTCACATCCTAGATGCCATTTTCACAGCCTAAACAATAAGATATCATTAACCCACCTGAAATTGTTTAGTACTCATAGGCTTTCGACCCATGATTTATGAGATCTATAACCATTGATGATAAAAAAAAATGGCTCAAAAAATTATAAAATTCGACTTCAATGTTTGATTTTTAGATGAAAATCGATGTTTAAAAATGAGTTTTATAGCAAAAAAAAAAAACAAAAAGCCCAACAAAATAATGTTGATTTTGGTCTACGCTTGCTTGAGTTCATGTTAAAAATCAAACACATTCAACAGATGACCAAGTGTTCAAAGCACAAGAAATGATTATTTTGTAAAAAATGATTGAGAACCTAGATATGTCATTAAGAAAAAAAATTTTATGGGTTAAAAGTTCTTTCACATACATGTGAATCTTTTTCACTCTTTGTCGAAATGAACAGATCTTACCCACAATAAGGAATAGTTTTTTTAGATCAGTAAGAAAGAGATAGAATGCATGTCAATTGTGATTAGGTTACCTAATTCACATCCTTCGGCTAGAGAGAAGAGTGAACGGTGTGATGATAGGTTTGTGTTAGGGAAGATGGCACTTGTCGTTTTATTTTTCTAGTTTTGTTTCTTTGAGGAGGGAGATCGAAGTGGGAGAACTGCAAGGTATCCATGGTGGTAGTGGGTTTCTAAGGCTAGAGAGAAATTAGGGTTTTCTTTTGGGGGAATGGGAAAAGTGATATAGCTGGTGGTTCTGCTACTAATTGTTACTTATGCCTCACATATGTGAAGGGTAAAATTGTAGTGATATTTAATTTGAATTAGTCTTTGCTATTATAGAATTTTTAAGGCTTGGTTTAGTTAATAATATAAAAATGCTCTAAAGATTAAAAAATAATAACTATAAGATTTTCAAAAATATATATTAAAATTGCTTTTTTTTTATCCAAGTAAACTTCATTTTTTAAATTTAAAATGTCCTATTCTGATTCCTCATTTTAAATCTGCAATATCGGTTAAAAAATTAAATATAATTACATACTTAATTGGTATTTTTTATAAAAAAAAATTATGCTCTGCATTTAAGAAAAAATTTAGTCTACTTATTTAAATTGTAACTTAATTGAAAAAATAAAAAAATAAAAAAAATGTATAAAATGATTCTCAATTTGAAAACCCAATCCCACTGCCCAACCATGTTACTGTAAAATCTAGAGATTAACATTCTAACCTGTGAGATGAAATTTTATATTCTCTATGGATAGCAATGAACCCCTTAAGAAAAAAAAAACTGAAGAACCCTTTAAGTAACAAAGAGGGTACATAGGAAGGGGAGGTGTTCTCTACTCTGTTTTAACAAAATGGCTGTGATGGGGGTGGTGGGTTAGGTGGGTAGTTGATAGCTTAGGGTACTGAAACCAAAATCAATTTATTGATGGTTTTCTTTTAAAAAAATTATTATAATTTGATTATTTTATATAATTTAATACTTAACTGATATAATTCCACATTTCACATATTTTTTCCCTTTACAATTTGGCCCAAAGTTGAAATTGATGTTTTAAACTAATTTTTGTTGGATAATCATTTTACAAATGGTCTTGATTCTCTTAAATTTTCTTGAATATATGATGTATTCGAAAGAATATTTCTATGAGTTACTTTGTAAACTTATTTTAGAAAATTTACAATTTATTAACTTAAAAATTTAATGACTTAATTGCGAAGTTTACGCACTTATCCTATGGTAAAATATACATGCGCAGTTTTACTGCATTTTAAATATTTGTAATTTTTTTGTTGTTCATACTTGCCATATTATTTTCTTTACAATTAACTTCTAATTATGATACATGTTATTTCCTTTTTTTCCCTAAAATAACTATTAACTTATTCTCTTACAATTTCAAACGCTACTATAAATATTATACTCATGGTTAATTTTCAATTATACTCCAAATGGTCAAAGTAAAAATACCTTATTCTCTATGGATAACAATGAACCCCTTAGAAAAAAAAATTGATGAACCCTTTAAGTAACAAAGAGGGTATATAGGGAAGGGGAGTTGTTCTTAGCTCTGTTTTGACAGAATGGTTGTGAAGGGGTGGTAGGTTGGGTGGGCAGTTGACAGCTCAGGGTACTGAAACAAGAATCAATCTATTGATAGTTTTCTCCTAAAAAAATTATTTTAACTTGATTATTTTATATAATTTAATACTTTACTGATATAATTCAACATTTCACAGATTTTTTTCCCTTTACAATTTGGCCCAAAGTTGAGATTAATGTTTTAAACTAATTTTTGTCGGACAATCATTTTACTATTGGTGTTGATACTCTTAAATTTTTTTGAATATATGATGTATTCGAAAGAATATTAACCTGAGTTATTTTGTAAACTTATTTTAAATAATTTACAACTCATTAACTTAAAAATTTAATAACTTAATTGCGAATTTTACGCATTTATCTCGTATTAAAATATACATGCGCAGTTTTACTGCATTTTAAATATTTGGAATTTTTTTTACCGTTTATACCTGCCATGTTATTTTCTTTATAATTAACTTCTGATTATAATGCATGTTATTTCCTTTTTTTATAAAATAACTATTAACTTATTCTCTTACATTTTCAAATGCTAATATAAATATTATACTCATAGTTAATTTTCAATTATACTCTAGATGATCAAAGTAAATATACCTTTTGATGCTGTACTCAGCTTTGTCCTTCGGCAATTGAGTCTGCCTCCACAAATTTATGAATTTGATGACCTATGTGACGGTTGGTTCACATGTCGTGTTCTTTTTAGTTATGTAACCGAGGATAACCAATTGTGTATTCTAGAAACGTGCTCTGCACGTGCTCAAGATGTTGAGTCATCTTAAGAGTGTGCCTCTGAACTTGTTATTAAGGTCGTTAAGGATAACTATAAATTTGTTATCTGTGATTTCAATTCAGTTGAAATCGAGGAAGTTCATATGGTAATGTCTCAAAAATGTTCTGATGTTGGGCCTAATTACAAAGAGCTTTATAATGAGCTTCGCAATAAGTTCCAGTCTTTTGCTCGTGCCTATCAGCATCGACTCAAAGACCTCCGAGACATGAAAAAATTTATTTCCAAGAATTAATTGTTAATGTTTAATGTCTTCTATGAATTAGTGTTCATTTTGCTATGAAAAAATGGCCACAACCCATGTCATAATCTATATTTGATGAATAATCTTGCTATAATGAACTATGTTTCAATAATATTTACGTTATCAATGTGAGCACCATTATTATGGAGGCTACATAATTTGACTGTGTCTATTACTAGAAAAATAGAAAATAAGTTAATATATTCTATTCTCCTTAGAATGGAATCCTATGGAAATGGTAGGCGGTGCAAGTGACGACATGATTCAATTATTGATTCCTTAGAACAACGTTCCCAAATTAGTTGTTCTGTTCCTCCTTCAGTACATATGCCTGATTGTGCATGCCCTTTTTGCGGTGCATTATTTTGGCGAGCTGAGGCTTTAAAGAGGACAGAAAATAGCAGTCAGCCTCAGTTTACGCTGCTACAAAAATGGTATGATAAATTTACCTAAACTAAAAAAACCTCCTGATTTTCTCCATTCACTTTTAAGCACATCAACTCCCAACTAACATAAATTCAAAGAAGCTATCCAAATGTATATTTCAATTTTTGCGTTTACTTCTATTGGGGGGAAAATTGATCACAATATTAACAAAAGACCCAGACCTTATGTTTTTCATATCAGTGGCCAAAACCATCATCTCATGGGTTCTTTTTAATTTCAAATGATGGTGAAGGACCTAAGTTTATGCAACTTTATGTATTTGACACTTCTAATGAAGTTAATAACAGAATTGGTCATCTCGGTCAATCAGAAAATTCAAAGCCCATTAATCAAGATGTTGTTCAGAATCTTATTCAAATGTTTGATGATCATAATGACATTGTTAAATCTTTCAGGATGGCAGGGGATAGATTTTCTCGTGATAGCATTCTTCCTGTTAAACTTAGGTTGGTCAGTAAATGAGTTGTTGATACGAATGCATATGATACACCAGTTGTTCCAGAGATCACTAGTCTTTTAGTTGGTGATTTTGGCTATTATGATAAAGAAAGGGATATAATTGTTGAATATAAAAGTGGAAGTTTGAAACGGATCAATTCGTTACATCCTTCTATCATGGCTATGCACTTTCCTATCTTATTTCCATATGGCGAGGATGGATATTCAGTTGATATTAAATATGTTGATGCATCACCAAGGAAAAGAATTAAGCGATTGACTATTATAATGAGAGAGTATTATGCTTATTTATTACAACAATGTCCTAATGATGAGTCTACTCTGCTGAGAGGAGGTTGTTTATTCCAACAATTTGTTGTTGATGTGTTTACATGCATTAAATAAGAAAGGCTTGATTATATATGACGCAATCAAAAAAATCTCAGGTCTGAGATTTATTCAGGTATACGTGATGCTTTTTATTGTGGTGATGCTGATTGTGCATGAATAGGGAAAATTATTATATTGCCATCGACCCATACTGGTAGTCCTCGATATATGATAGAACATTATCATGATGCTATGGCTATATGAAGATTTTATGGTCATCCAAATCGACTTTCACCTGTAACCCCCAGTAATTAGAAATTAGAGATATGTTCAGTGTAATATCTGGACAACGTAAATGCTGAGGATAGGCCCGACATAATCTACCGAGTTTTCAAAATGAAAATTGATCAACTTATTGACTCTATAAAGAAAGGTCGATATTTTGGTAAAATAAGTGCTTTCCTTTACACAGTTGAGTTCCAAAAGCGTGGTTTACCTCACATCCATTGTTTGTTTTGGTTGAATCGATCTCAAAAATAGCTCTCAACTCATGAAATTGATGAATATATATGCATTGAGCTCCCTGATAAAGAAAAAAACCCTGGCACATTTGAATTGGTTTCTAAATTTATGATTCATGGTCCCTATGGTGAATTCAACACGAAATCGCCATGCATTCGTAATGGAAAATGTTCAAAGTATTATCCAAAGAAATTTAATGTTAAGACAATTGCAATGGATTTACTACATATAAACGGAGGAACGATGATAAGACAATTGACAAAAATGGAATAAAGCTTGATAATCGATTTTTCATTCCCTACAATCCCAAGTTACTCAATGAATTTCAAGTTCACTTCAATGAAGAATTATGTTACTATTCAAACCTTGTCAAATATCTTTTCAAGTATATTAGTAAAGTCCCCGATAGGATACATGCTGTTGTTGAAGTTGGAACAACAAATAGTGAAAACAATGTATCATCGGTTGTCGACCATGATGAGATCAAGAGTTACTTGGATTGTCGGTATTTGTCACTATGCAAAACTGCTTGGAGAATATTTGAATTTCTAATACATCATAGAGAATTTGTTGTTGAGAGATTGGTTGTACACCTTCCTAATATGAACACTGTCTATTTTCTTGAAAATAGAAATATTGGGCAATAAGTGAATGATGAGACCACTAAGAAAAAACTATTTACAGAATGAATGAGAACAAATGAATTGTTTGAGGAAGCTTGTTCTTTGACATATGCTGAATTTCCAACTGAATAGACTTGGCATACAAAGGATAAGGTTTGGGCTAAAAGAAAAAAAAAAGGAAGGGTCATTGGTAGAATAACATATGTCCATCCAAATTTAGGTGAATTATTTTATCTCCATATGTTGTTGAACATCGTCAGATGTCCTAAGGAATTTGAGGATATTGAACCATTAATGGGATTTTGCATGACACATTTCAATCAGCGTGTTTAGCTCATGGATTATTGGGTGATGATAGGGAATGGATATATATAATGCAAGAGTCTTTACTTTCAACAACTTCTGTTTAATTGAGATGATTATTTGTTATTCTCATAGTATTCTGTGAAGTGGGTGATCCTAGGAAACTATCCAACATGTTTTGGAAGCATTTCTCTGATGATATTGAATATAACATAAAGAAGATGTTCGGCTTACAAAATATGTTCATCTTTGAGGAACGTCTCAAGAAATATGTACTCATTGAATTGGAAAAACTCATCAACCGTAATGGTTATTCACTCGCATATTACAATTTACCTTTGTCTACTAGTGTTCTTCCCTGAATGATTTATCTAATAAGTTGATCTATGAGGAATTATCAATTGATGTAATGGCTTTGAAAGGTAATCATGATCAAATGGTTTCGATGTTGAATACTGAACAAAGGGCTATTTAAGATAGTCATGTTATCAGTTGAAAAAATGAAGGTAAGCAGTTCTTTGTTTATGGTCATGGTGGTACAGGGAAAACATTTCTATATGAGACTATCATGTACAAATTTCGGTCAGGAGGAAAGATAGTTCTGACAGTCGCATCATCTGGTATATTTGCTTTGTTACTTCCAGGTGGCTGAACTACACATTCTAATTTTGAAATACCCATTAACTTAACTGAGGCTTCAATGTATGAAATTAAAAAAAGACACCTAACTAGTTGACTTAATAAAGGAATGTGTGCTGATAATATGGGATGAGGCTCCAATGAACCATAGGCACTGTTGGCACTGTTTTGAAGCTGTTGATAGGACATTTAGATATATATTAACAAATGATGAGTCTTCTAACAATGATGTTCCCTTTGGTGGTAAGACTATTCTGTTTGGTGGTGACTTTAGGCAAATATTACTTGTTATTCCTAATGGTTCAAAAGAAGATATTATTGATGCTTCCCTTATAAAATCTCATGTGTGGAATTCATTTTTTCTTCATAGGTTGAAAACAAATATATGGTTAAATAGTCACAATATTTATGAATTTGACTTGGGTGGCATGTCTTTTGCAAGTTGGTTACTAGCACTTGGTGATGGTAAAATCCCACAAAAAAATGGACATAACAGATAATGATAATGATGATAACTGGATTGAACTACCAAAGTGTTTTATGCTTGATAACACGGGTGATCAAGTCATGACTATTATTGGCTATGTTTACAGTGATTCCCTTTGCATTTTGCCAATCCTGCTTATCTGCATGAACATGCAGTTGTATGTCCTAGAAATGAAATTGTTGATAAAATTAATAGTTCAATGCTTAATTTTTTGCCTGATGATGACCAAACATATTATAGTTATGATTGCATATGCAACACGGCTTCTAATTTCGAAGAACTTCAATTGTTTTACCCGATTGAATTTTTGAATACCTTAAATTTTAATGGCTTCCCTCATCATGAGCTTCAACTAAAAATTCACACTTCAGTTATGCTACTTTGCAACTTAAATCCTTCAATCAGTTTATGCTATGGCACACGATTGATGGTCACTTAGTTAGGGAAGAGAGTTATTGAAGCTAAGATAATAACCAGTTCTTTCGTAGGTGAAAAAGTTTTTATTCCCCGAATAGTGTTATCTGTAACTGAGAGAAAATGGTCTTCCACCTTTAAAAGGAGACAATTTCCAATAAAAATATGTTGTACAATGACAATTAATAAAAGTCAAGGTCAAACTCTAAATAGGATTGGTGTATATCTCGATAATCCTGTGTTCACTCATGGCCAGTTGTATGCTACATTATCCCGAGTAAACAGTAAGGCTGGTGTGTGTATATTATTACCAAACCATGAGACTGATAAGGAAAGACAATTGAGAATTTCACAAAAAAATGTAGTTTATACGGAAATTTTTGAATATATGTGATTGTACTAATGTATTCCTTACTAATTATCCTAATGTGTGATCATTTTTTTTAAATTGCATTTAAAGATGTCTGTTGTGGAGATTGTTGCAATCAACAAGCATACGAAGAATGTCAAATTAATTGCTCGTGTTGCTTACACTTGGGATTTTGTCAATCCATCCAATCCAGATGTAATTTTTAGCTTTGAATTTCTGCTCATCGATGCAAAGGTTCATGCCCATCTTATCTTTTACCATCATTATAAGGTTATTTTATGATTTATATGAGTAATGATTAGTGATTAGTGATTATTTAACTATTTCCTACATTTTTCCTCAAAGGGTGACTCAATCCAAGGAACAGTTGGGAGGAACATTGCTGATTACTTCCGAAATGCACTAATCAAAGGGAAAATTTACAGCATCTCATGGTTCTTAGTGTTGTTAGCCCAAAAAAGCTATAAAATAAGCCCGCGTCCCTTTCGAATCAGGTTGATGCAAAACACCATGATCAAATTGCTTAATGAAAACTCATTTCTCATTTCATTCGATAAGTTCAATCTCCTTAGCTTTGAGGAACTGAAGGTTAAAGTTGGTATGACCGACTATTTATCAAGTAAATTTTCAAACCACTCCTTCACATTAACGATATTATTCTTTTTAACTTACAAATCACTACACTATGTACTTGACAACCATCTCCAATTTGCTTTCACAGATGCAATTGGGCAGTTGGTTACAATGGAGAACGTCCATAAAATACATATCCCTAACCGTAAAAAAAAGCAAGAGGGCACTGCTACTTCAGGATAATAGGTAGTTGCACCATTACTTTCTCCACTTTTCAAGCCTTACATGCTAATCTTACAAGACAAACTTTTAATGTACAGTGGAGAAAATCTTGAGGCTACACTATGAGAAAAGACAGCACTCAATTTCCTTAAAGATCAATCAATTAAAGCCGGTGAAGCTGGTCCAGTCATTGTTGTCCTTTCTGCTATAACAGTGAAGATGTTCAATGGTTTGTGCACATAGAACCTTTTTTTAAAAAAACTCTTTCTTATCTTTTTTTTCTGATAAGTAGATAAACCAGTTTTGAGCACAACATCTGGTACCAAATGCTATATTAATCAAGATTTACCTGAGGTTCACAATTTCCTCTAAAGGTACTCAATTACACTTGCATGGCATTATTCCAATATCATTACATTAGATGTTTAGAGAAAGTGATTGAAACTTGTTATTTCTAGCCTGTCAGATCCGCCAGCAAAACTGTCATTGGTTAACATAGAGTACGATACTCCTGTGGACTTTGAAGAAGAAAGGGGCATTAATAGGAAGATTGTTGCTAAGTTTCTTAATCTAGACATTCACACGGATAAGGTTATTCACATTTCATACATCCATTGTTATTGTGGTTTGTGTGCGTTATTCATAGGCTTTATAATATTAATGCAGGATATAAAATACACATGCAAAGCAACTGTGAAAGAAATAGATACATCAAATGGTTTGTGGTATAAAGCATGTCCCCATTGTAAAAATGGAACCTAGCCATATGAACAAAGCTTCGTTTGCAAGAATTGAAGTGTTCTGCTAAAACTACGAATCTCATGGTATCATTTTATTCATCTACTTTTATGATTTCTTTTCGTTCCTCTCAGTTTCTAAGAAAAATAATGATCACACAATTTCTTAGGTAAAAATTGACTGTTATTATTGAGGATGGCATTGGCATTGTCCCCTTCATAATATTTGGACAAATGGCAGCTAATATCATTGGCCTTCCAACTAGCAGTTTGTCATTCATGTCTAATGACACGTTTCAAGTCCCACCCCTGATATCCAAACTTTGTGGCATGAAGCGTCTATTTCAAATTAAATTGAGTGAACGCAGCTAGGAGTCTCTTGATATAGCTTTCAAGGTGGTCTACATTTTCAAGGATGATCCCTCTCTGAAAAAGGAAACTCCAAGTCCAACCACTACCTTTTTCTCTCAACTACTCACTCAAAGTCCTCTTTCAACTTCATCTCCATCCTCTATCAGCCGGTCGCTTGAATTCATAGATGTTGATGACCTTCCTCCCTGTGCACAGAAGCTAAAGAAGTAGAAAACAGAAAGCAATTGACTGCCATTAAACTTTTTGGGATGCTCTGATACTTTTATAATATTTGCATCTGTTTATGTTTATGTTTATGTTATGGATGCACTTTGGTGCATCAACTTGGCTTGGATTGTAAACTTCAATAACTGGATTTCTTTAATATGATGGTTTGGCATGGTTATGTGTTTTTACAGTGTTATCGTTAACAATATATCCTTGATTTAATTAAATTAAAAACACCTTCCTCATCAGATCCAAAGCAAAAAAAAAAAAAAAGATGGAGTGAATTCTACCTTTATGAACAATTCTAATTTTAGTTTCTTTGACTTTTATGTTGACTATGTATTAAATATAACTTGCTCATACTTATTTAGATTTAACTCGTCAAACTTATTTTTCTAAATATGTTTATAATATTTAGAAGGAAATTTAATATTAAGATGATATATAATACAATTTCACAATACCAAACCAACGCGAGAGTTGCTTCCTCATACAAGTTCATGTAAAGAATACAACGCTTTCAATAAAAGAAATTAATTCCTCTCGAGACTAACCAAGATTGAGTATGAATACTCCTTAAAAGAGCTAACCATACAAAGAACTTAATCCTAGGAGGCATGCTGAATGATATTGCATTCCCATTGTAAAGAATCCGACTGACTAGATCCATAGAGCAATTGTAATGAAGAATAAAGTCCACAAGTTGGTGGAATTGTTGCTCCTCATTCCCTCGAAGGCACCTTTTTCCAAATGAAATCCTACATTATTGTCCTTAAATAAAAAAAAAACTAGGCTAGAAAAATGAACATGGTGAGCATTGAGATGAAGAAAGCATTTATCAAACACCCACAAAGCAACCAACTATCTGCCTAGAAGAGAGTACCCTTCCCAGTGCAAACCAAATTGGAGGAGGATTTCAAAAGGAAAACATGCATTTTAATTTAATAGACAAACATTGATGATGTCTTTACAGAGATGAGAAAGGTCAAAATCTGAAAATGTATATCTAAGTTATAAACAATATATGCAACAAGAGAAATGTGATCAT
>CANYLF012502521.1:0-15188 GCA_948193215.1 Bocquillonia castaneifolia
TTTTTTATTTTTAACCATATAAAATTATAAGTTTTTGATAAAATATAAAATTATAATTAATATAATAAATATACTGCATATTAAATTATTATAAAATATATAATTAATTTTATAAAAATAATAATCGACTGTAGACATAATTTTAATGAATCTATTAAAAATTATAATCATATAATTAAGTTTTATTAGAAAAATATAACCCATGAAATTTACTTTTATAAGAAGGTTAAATTTGTAAGGAAAAATGATAGTAGGCATCTGCTCCTAAAAAAACTTCAAAATGGAGCAGATACAATCTGCAGCATATATGCTTCAAAAAAGCTATCAGCTATAGATATTTATTTCTTACCAAACACTAAGTAGGAGCATATATGCTAAACCAAACACCTACTTAAATGAGTCAGAAATATAAGGTTTTGAGTTTTTTTTTTTTTGAAAATAAGTATAAGGTTTTGAGTTTATTAAAAAAAATTGTAAGTTGAGTATTTTTAATCTCGGGTGTCAAGTTAAGGGGTGAAATGATCATTTGTCATTTAAGAAACCACGTCCACTTCCAATAGATAGTCCCACTATTTAGTCAACCTAACATATTTTCTCCACGTGCTGGCATGAATTCCTCATCTAATAATTTCTACTTCCTACACTCAACAAACGCCACACTTTCCATATCATTGAACCTGATGAAAGTAAAACAAGGCGTGTCCGTATAAGAATCGGAAATTTTTCAATTTTTATCCAATTTGCCTCTAGGTTTTTAGGGTTTTCAACTTTTCTTCTTTCCGTTTATTTAAACGTCCACAACAAAGAGGAGCGTTTATTTTCTCTACGTACAGACACACTGCTCCTCTCTAACACCAATAATTTTCCTTCTCTTTCCCGCTGGATTTTCCTTCTCTCCAAACACCCCCATACGATACAAATTCTATTTCCCTCCACGATAACAAATCATCAAATTTCTTCTCAGTTATCCAATGCAAGTCTCAATTCCAACAGATACCAATTCAATTCCGTCCTCCGATAACCTTGAAAACCCTAGATCCCCAAAATCCCCAAAATCCAAATTAAAAAACCATGTTTCTTCCTCTTCCGCAAGTCAGGAGGAGGAGGAGGAAGATGAGAAAGCTAACAGTAAGAACATCAGAAGTGACGATGATGAATCGGTTCTCGATGTTACAGGAAAAAGTTTAGAATTTGAGAATTTATTGGAGAAAGCAGATGATTCATTGGAGGGTTTGTATATGTATAAGAATGTATTTAGTTTGGTTCCGAAATTGGTGGGTAAGTTAGGGAAATTGAGAACTTTGAAGTTCTTTGGGAATGAAGTCAATTTATTTCCAGTTGAATTTGGGAATTTAATGAGATTGGAGCGATTACAAGTTAAAGTTTCTTCTCCTGGCCTAAATGGGTTAGGTTTAAGTAAATTGAAAGGGTTAAAGGAGCTTGAGCTCGCTAAAGCCCCTCCTAGACCTTCTGTTTTCACAATTTTGAGCGAAATTGCTGGTCTTAAGTGCTTGACTAAACTCTCTGTTTGTCATTTCTCAATAAGGTTAGCTTTTTTATGTTGTTTGCTTTGAGCTTGTGTTGTTTTTTCTTTCTATTGCGGTTAGGAATGTTAGATATTTAAGTTTAAAATCTAGAATATTGTATTTGGTTTCACCTTAGGTTAAAAGAATGTCACTTTCAGCACTATATAACCAGCATTGTTTTGTTGGCATATCAAAGAGAGCATATTTACTTTTCTTATTTTGATATCAATGTTTGATTCTTTTGAATTCATATGAGCCTGTGCACAAAGTGCTCCCTGGATATTATGGGGGTGGGGGAAAGTTGGCCATATTTGTAGCCAGCCTTCCCCTTGTATTTTTTTTTTCCGAAAGATGCTGTTTCCGCACCTTGAACCCGTGACCTACATGTCACCAACAAGCAATTTAAACAGTTGTACTAGGGCTCACCATTAGTTATATTAATGCATAAGAAACTAAAAAAAAAATCAAACAGAATGTTGCAAGAAAAATGTGGTGCCAGCAAAATATTTAGCATGTAAAGGTATCAAAATATGCAGTACAATTACACAAGATATATTAGATATATGAAATAGAAACACAGGAAGCAGAGTTGATTTTTTATGTGATAAATTGGATTAGATAAGGTAATAAGCATCATCTATTTTGAAGAGGTAGGTAACATTTCATTTGTGATATATGTATGCTTATAACTATCTGTTCGAATGCTATTAAGATCCTTTGATAAACAAAAATAAACGCATGCCTTTTGCTGCATCACCTTTGTACAAAATATCTTAGTTCATCTAGATTGTTGGTTCTAATGTGAATTTTCAGCATTTTGAGCAAAGTTTTAATGCTATTGTTGTTTTTCTTGCAGATATCTTCCTCCAGAAATTGGCTGCTTGAATAAGTTGGAGTACTTGGACGTTTCATTCAACAAGATAAAGAGTTTGCCAATTGAAATCAGCCAATTAAAGGCCCTGATATCATTGAAAGTCGCTAATAATAGATTAATGGAACTGCCCTCTGGGTTATCCATATTGCAAAGATTAGAGAACTTGGACTTGTCAAATAATAGGTTGACATCTTTGGGGTCTCTTCAACTTGACTTGATGCATAATCTTCAGTATTTAGATCTTCAGGTAGCCTCCTTAACAAAATATTTATCTATTTTCCAGAATAGTTAGAGAGGACTATAATGTGGTGTTTTCATCTTTCAAATTTTATCTTCTGTTGGTTATCTCTCTGGATTTGAAAGTTGCCTAATCTCAATGCCTTTCTGAAATGATGTAATTTTAATATTTTTCCTGCTAGAAAATTCATTGTTGCTTCTATAATTTACGCCCTCTATATTCTGGTCATGTTGTGAGCTAGTCACTTTCTTTTGACATTGTTCATCATTCTATAATTTTGCTTGCTTCTTTATATGGACGGCCAGTCCACTATCTACTTATATATATATATATATATATATATATATACTTTCTTTCATTTCGTTGTTGTTACCTGTAAATTGTTCTGTGATACTCTCTCATGAATTTTCTCATTTCTTCCTTTTTATTGTTCTTCTTTTTGAAAATATGTAATGGATTTGGTTTCTTAACTTCAGAAGTGTTTTGATAATGATTGGGCATGTTCCTTTTGCCTTGTTTTCTTGTTATGTTTGCAAATGAAAGATGATGGTTAATTTTACATTCACTTTTGATTTTGGGAAAGTTGATGGCGTCCATTCTTTTTTCGGCTACGGAATGACTTATTAAGTTGTCCGCAGACTTTTTTGATATGTTAAATTGTCAACTGGAAATTGATGATTCTAACTTTTTGAAATTTTTGTGCTTGCATTATGATGTTTGCCTTTTTGAATTCAAATTTGTTTATTAATTTTTTAAAAATTTTTGTTGTTCAAGCATAACAAGCTTCTCAGTTGTCAAATACCTGCATGGATATGCTGCAATTTGGAAGGAAATGGCAAGGACTTGTCAAATGATGATTTCATCAGCTCTTCTGTTGAAATGGATGTATATGAAACATCCGTTCAGTCTGATGTTACAAATCTTTCTTGTAATGGTTAGTGCTTTCAAATCATTTTATGTTAATGCACTCTGCGCCGGTGTATGCACTGTTCAATTTTGCCATGCTAACCTTTTAATTGATACAGGTTTTCAAAATGCAACATTAAACCTACTAACTGGACCTCCATCAAACAGCAAATGTTATGCATCACGGAGGTCAAATAAGCGGTGGAAGCGAAGGCATTATTTGCAACAGAAAGCTCGCCAAGAACGCTTAAACAACAGCAGAAAATGGAAGGTTGAAGGACACATTGAAATATTGACTCCAAAGGAAAGTGAAAAATGTGAACGAGACAACCATGATATACTGACCTCGGAATTATGTGAAGTAAATACATCAGACATCATTGGTTTGGATGATGATGATAATAATAAGGAAGATAAAGCTGTACTTTGTAGTAAAGTTGAAGCTGAAAGTTTACTTGTAAGCGATGGGGCTGATAGAATAAATTCTAAAAAGGGTTGTCACATGGAAAATTGCTCTGGTGACAATGAATCTATAAGAAAAGGTGGGGAAGATGAACGTTGTGTGCATGGAAAATCTTTAGCAGTGAGTGGGGAAGACGGGGGTTCATCTTCAGAAAAATCAAAAATCATTTTCAAGTCAAAAAGGCATTCTGATGGGGTTCTTGATAATCCAAAACCATGCAAGCATCGAAGACCAGCAGAAAATAGCTTAACTTTATCTCGCAAGTATAGTGACTTTTCATTCTGTGGTTTCGAGGACTACCTTCCGGATGGATTTTATGATGCAGGGCGTGACCGACCTTTCATGCCACTTAGGAGCTATGAGCAAATGTTGCATCTTGAATCACGTGAAGTCATTCTTTTGGACAGGTAATATTATATATAATGTTATGTCGATATTGCATCATCTTGAACTCTGTTATCATTCTCGATTTGTTGAATGTATGTATGTCAGTACTTATAAAATGCAAAAGATTGATCGCTTATCAATTTTTTTAGGGAGAAGGATGAAAAATTGGATGCAACAGTTCTATCTGCTCAGGCATTGGTATGCCGCTTGAAGAGACTAAATGGTTTTTTCAAGGAGGGGAATGAGGTTGCTGTTGATAATTTGCAGATTGCATCGCTGCTTGCACTTTTTGTGTCTGATCATTTTGGAGGCAGTGATAGAAGTTCTACCATTGAGCAGACACGCAAAGCTGCATCTGGTTCAAACTATAAGAAGCCATTTGTTTGCACATGTTCTACAGGAAATGATGAAAGTATCAATTCTTCCACTGAACCAATTTTGGGCAGTACAGAAGATATTGTTTTTTCCGACCTTTGTGAGAAATCTTTACGCTCTGTTAAAGCAAAAAGAAATTCAATAGTAGTTCCTTTAGGAAATTTACAGTTTGGAGTGTGCAGACACAGATCCTTGCTATTTAAGGTAGTTATTGTTTTGCGTTCAAATATTTACTGATTGGATGTTTATGTTTTTGTTTTATGCTGAATTATGACCATCTGATGAAAACTTAAATTGATCTAGTATCTGTGTGACCGAATGGATCCTCCAATACCATGTGAACTTGTGAGGGGTTACCTGGACTTTGTACCACATGCCTGGAATACTGTTCTTGTCAAGAGGAGTGATTCATGGGTTCGCATGTTGGTTGATGCATGCCGTCCCCATGATATAAGAGAAGAGACTGATCCAGAGTTTTTTTGCAGGTCAGTTCTGTCATTTATAAGCATAACTTGATAATTTAATAATTTACTTCATTAAATATGTTCTGACTGTTGATGCTATATTTATTTTATCAAATTTTGCCAGAAAATTGGAATTGTTTCCTGTTCTTTTATATAAATATCAAAGATTAATGTGGTTGTTTTGACTACAAGACCTTGGTGGCTAGGGGGCTTAGTTTCAGCCATATTCCTGCATTAAGATTCTTAACATTCAATTGTTAATTTTGCCAGAAAATTGGAATTTTTTTCCTTTTCTTTTATATAAATATCAAAGATTAATGTGATTGTTTTGACTACAAGACCTTGGTGGCTAGGGTGCTTAGTTTCTGCCATATTCCTGCATTAAGATTCTTAACATTTAATCATTAATCTTTTGCAGCTTTTAATTTTGTTTATGCAAAAAGTTTTATGTCATGGTTATTGATTTGTTGTATGCCATCTATTCTATTGCATGTCTATGAAAGTCCTACTAGTTGATCTTTAATTGTGCCTGATCTATTTTCCATGATCCCAAAGACTTGAGAGGATATGGTTGTAGTACAGGAGTTGGAAGAGCTTAGCATAAAGTTATATGGTGGTTCAATATAAGTAGTACATATAAGTGTATATCGACAATATATGAAGTATCTATTTTTTTTCATCTCAGAAACATCTAAGACTAAGAGTATTTGATTGGCTTTCATCTATTTTCCTTGCATAATTTATGTGTCTGATTTGGAACATGTTTCTGATGAATTCTGTCATTGCTTTAGGTATGTTCCACTCAGTCATACCATGATTCCTCTTTCAACTGAGAGCCTTCCTGGTCCTGGTTGTTCTGTAACCTTTTCCACTTGTGATGAGTTAGAAAAGACAGTTTTGAGTACTGTCACTCAGTGTAAACTTGAATCAGTTGAAGCTGCAGCAAAGGTAGTTTCCACTTCTTTTCAGGCTTGTAGTGTCAATGGTCAGAAAATTTGTGCTCATATTTCAATATTTCATTATATTTAATCTAATGATTGCTGTCATTAGTCTTTGATTGGAATTCCATTTTTTTAATAATATTTTATAAGTTTATCTGGTATTACTGAAGATTTTTTTTTCTTTCCTTTCCCAAAAAGTGATTTCCTTCCACTTGGGAGTTTCCGTTATTTAAAAGATAATTTCTACAGACAGATCTATTTTTTGGTTGTATTTTAGTTGGTCACCAAGTGAACAACTATTTGGAGTTGCTCCCCATGATGGCTCCATCTTGCTTTTTTATTTGTGCTTTTTCTAAATCCTAATCACGCAGTGCCTTGCAATGTTGATATGCTATGCCTATTGGATGGTTCAGGTGCGTACTCTAGAGATATGCGAGACTCCACTGGATGAGATTAGGACTTTTGAGTACAGTTGCATCGGTGAAGTAAGAATTTTACGTGCTCTGCAACATCCCTGCATAGTGGAATTGTATGGACATCAGATATCTTCAAAGTGGATTCATTCAGAAGATGGAAAACCACAGCGCCAGATATTACGGTCTGCAATTCTTATGGAGCATGTTAAGGGGGGCTCTTTAAAGGTATATGATCTGCATGTTTTTCCCATTGGTTGATGTTGTAAGCTTGTTCATTATATTTTCTTTTTCTCCTTGCTGATTATTAGTTGCTTCATGAAACAGAGTTATATAGAGAAGATATCAAAGACTGGTAAGAAACATGTGCCACTGGAGTTGGCATTGTGTATTGCTCGAGATATTTCCAGTGCATTGGCAGAGCTGCACTCAAAACACATAATTCATCGTGATGTGAAAAGTGAAAACATACTGATTGATTTAGACAATAAAAGAGTTGATGGAACGCCTGTTGTGAAACTCTGTGATTTTGATAGAGCAGTACCTCTGAGATCAGTTTTGCATACATGCTGTATTGGTCATAATGGAGTACCACCACCTGATGTTTGTGTTGGTACACCTCGCTGGATGGCTCCAGAGGTTCTGCAGGCAATGCATAAACGTAACCCATATGGTCTGGTATGTTTTTTTTGTCATCTTACAGATTTTTCTATGCTTGGCATTATGATTTCCTGAATTTGGTGATTCATGTTCGCATTACCATTTATATTTTGGGTTCCTTAAGATTTCTCAGTGTACAAGATTGAAATCAAGAAGGGTTAAAATATATGATGGAACTTTTTACATTTTACAGTTTTATACTGTGAAGCTTTAGTTTTGACAACCTTGATTAAAGTTGGATCTTGTGATTCTAGCTGAAGACTAGAATAGGATGATTGTGGTTGGAAATAGAAAATAAAATAATTAGGGTTTGAAAGAAACTTCTCAATTACAATTGAAATACTAGTTAAAATATAACATCTAAAGTTGTCTACTAGTACCCCTTTTTATACTAGTTAGGGTAAACACTAATCCATGACTAATAAAGAGAGCACATGCTCTTGAACAAATAAATTATAAAGAAAAGATAAAAACAAAAGTTTTTGTGCAGGGGAGACCGAAAAGAATAGAAGAAATAGAGCTTGAGAGGGAAAACTTTCTGAAATTGGAAGCTTTCATTTTACTTCATTCACTTGATATGCTTTTATAGATGATGGAACCATTACATCTTAGACTTGATAATAGCTGTCATTAAAACAAAACATTACACTGATTTTGAAACTTAAACTTGGATCCTTATATATTTGCTTTTATATTCGAATGACATTAAATTATTTCTCCCCCAAATTTGTGTTCATTTACTGTTGACAATCGTTCACACAACATGCATTTATGTGAGCAATTATTTGCCACTAGCTTTATGAAATTTGATGCTTTTATCTCTACTTACTGTTGCATTTTCTGCTGTTACTTCTGCTGTGAAATAAAAAAATCAAAATTTTTAAGATTTGTGGCGTTCAAAGTTGATTCATATTCCAACAAAAGAACTATGCGAAAAGGACTCTAAAACTAGATTCATTATTTGGCTTGGATTTGGAATGTGTGGTATTTATCATTTTAATTAATTTTTATTAGATTGTTGATTCATCATCCAATTTCTTTTAGAAAAAATGAAAACCATGTGCCTATTTGGTATAGGATCATCTTTTTTTTGTCCCTGAAAATGTGTAGGATCATCTTTTTGTTTTTTAATTTGCTAGTTTTTTTAACGAGTTTGTTGTTGATGATCAATTGTTGTTTCATTTATTTGCAAAAGTTTCTCTACTAGCAAAATAGTTTATTCCATTGCTCAGTTAAGTATTCGTTTTGTGTTCTGATGTATTGTGATTCGAGATCTTTAGTCAGTGTAGCTTGACATACGAGTTGATTAACTGTCTACTGCAGGAAGTTGATATTTGGTCATATGGATGCTTGCTTTTGGAGTTGCTAACACTGCAAATTCCGTATTCAAGCATATCAGAGTTCCACATCAAAGAACAACTTCAGGTGCACCTTCTTTAAATTGCACTTTGCAAATATTCTGAAATTATTCTTATATGTATTTCACTTTTCACTTAAGTGATGTCTTTTTGTTTATGCTGTTAGTTTTGTGTATGCTTACATCTTGTAAACTTCCTTACAAGAACAGATGGGTAAACGACCGCCTTTAACTGATGAACTAGAGACATTGGTATCAATGACTGAGCCTGCAGAAACTCAATCTAGCTCAGATGTGGCAGGAAGTGAGGATGAATCAGAAACAATGAAATTCCTTGTTGATATGTTTCGTCAGTGCACAGAGGGAAATCCAGCCAGCCGCCCAACAGCAGCAGAAATCTATGAATTGTTGCTTGCTCGTACAAGCACTTTCACCAGTTCAAGAAGCTAGGAACAAGTGTAGACTAACATTTAGTAAATAATAAAATTCCTGGATCCAAAATTTTTGTAGCCTTAGGATGTCATTTTAGCTTGTATGTTTCCCTTTTGGGGATGAGTGTTTGGACTTGTATCCTCTAGTTGTAATACCATGTCTGTAGTCGCAGGGTTAGGATTGGCATCATGCCTAAGCTCGAGTCTGATTGAGTTCTCTCTGGGTTGATACAGATTCTGTAATTCCTGCCTCTAATTTATTTTAGATCTGTAAATTTTTAGGCAGTTTTTCTATTGAGATGTCTTTTTTAGATTTATCCAATGTAATATGTAAGTAGACGTTTCATAAATTATAAAGCTCCCCAAATTTGATTTGTTAGAAGCATTCTGTGTCTTTTTTTTTTCTTTCTTGATACTTTGTCATTAATTATGTGTGACGTGCTCAATTTAGTTAGCGTGGAAATCATGGAGATATTGGTCAAAGTGTTTGATGAAAGAAATGTAATTTACAGGGTTTCTGGCTCTGGGAAATGTGGAGCTTACTTTTGCTGCTCAAAGAGAGCTAGCCCCAAGATGCCAAGACCAAGAGGAGATAAAGCAGTAATGGTTCAGATTTTTGTCGCTGATGCAGCACGTCCTTTGACTCGTGTTCCATCCAGGTGCCCTTAATCATTCGCATCTCTGCTAAAAGAAAAAGGTATCTCTCTTCATTTATTTTTTAGTTGTAAAAATCCTCTTGAGAGAAAAAAAGAGAGAGAACTGCAGATGCCATCCTGTCTTGGACGTGTAAAATATTTGAATAGAAAAAGGATACACTGCCTAATCTTATCTTTGCTAGTGCCCCACATTCTTATGTTAATGCATTAGCAAGGGCTTGGAACTTAGGAAGGAAAATTGGGTGGGGGAAGCTTGGGATGCATGTTGCTGTCCTTGCCTGGCCTGTCCTGATAGACTGACAGGTATAGACTACAGAGTGGCTGATTTGATAACGGGAACTGACCTCTTCTTTCTCAGCACTCTCACTCTGGTTGTTTTTTGTTTACATAAATATTATTATGTTTCAATCTGTTTTGATGTGCAAGTTCGAAGGGGACCAATCTAATCTATCTTTTATATTTCCATTCATCCAACCCTCCTGAGTATTTTTCAAATTTCTTTTTCTCCCAAGAATGGCCAAGTACCAGAGTTTTTAATTGTCTAGGTTTTATAGGTACACTTACCAAAATGACCTTTCCCCTTTCTCTCTCCATAAGATGGAAAGATAACAATTGTAAGAACTGTGAATGTGATACCATGTATTGTTTAGATGGTTACCTAGTTACATGCGTGTTTGACATATCTGGTGGCATCATATGCTTGCTTCATATGGAGCCGCTAGACCTAGACTTGTGTGCCCCATTTGATATCATGATTCTATCATGTAAAAGCCTCGCCCTTTCTCTTTTCCTGCTATCTATATAATATTTATTTATATATATGTTCTCATACAACTTTAATGATCTATTTTTTATTAGAAAATTCCATAAAGACATAAAAAATAATCTATACTCACTGATTTAATTTGTTGACCAAAAACTTGGATGTGATGATGTTTGATTATGGAAGATTATATGTGAATTGCTTGCTTCTTTATCCGTACTATATATATTCATCAAAGGATATGCCTTTCACTATCTCTAAATTCTTCCGTTACAAGAAAAAAAATAATTGCCGCTGCTGTCAAATTTTAATTAATTAATACTACATTATGGTTTAAGCATATGCTTTATACTCTAGAACAACAATGTCAATGATTCAAATCTTTGTTTAGTAATTTTTTTGTCTTGCTGACGATTGTTGAGCTTAAGCATCTGCTTTTATTCTTAAAAAGATAAAAATATATCCAAATTTTTTTATATCCTTATCCTGTTATGATTTGAAGAAGAAAAAAGATGATATACGATTGATGATTTGGTTTAAAATTCTGGATAAAAATGTTCTTGGAAGGGTGCTTGTCCCAAACTCTATTATGTGAAACCCTTTAAATCTCAGAATATATTTGAAATTTGAACCGAGTTGAAAGATCTACAGAACCATTCATAATGTTTAGCAGGGTTAAATTGACACAAACATATATATCTGCTCAGTTTCATACACGATTTAGCTAGAAAACTACAAACTGGCGCATGCCTGTGGGACAGTAATTGGACCACAACTATACAAGCTTTTTGGTGGCAGAAGTACCGACTAGCCCGTGGCTCGTGGCCGGCTGTGTGAGCGGAGACATTTCATTAATTTGGTCATTTTAAATGATTGGACCAATTGGGTAAATTTATCATGCACACAGACTATTGTTAATGGATAATACCAAAACTTGACTGCTTGGCAAATACTATAATTATACTACAAACTACGAGTACATTTACTCCATATAGCAGTTTCCCATTGACCATCGAATCTAACTAGTCATTTTTATGATTTTTTTTTTGTTCAGTCGGTATGTTTTTCAAAACATTGAACTGTACTGCTAATAACCTGTGTACAATATGATTTTCATAACTTGTACTGTTAATATTGTGTTTTATGTCTATGCATGGACATAGCTTGCATGCTTATAACAGCTGTTCATTTATAAATGCTACATTGAAGTGCATGATTATTCTCTCAATTAAAATGTGATTAATAAACTCTCAAGTCTCAACCTTCCAAAATTATATTTTGGATTTCTTAATGAACATTAGTCTTACGATAAAATTGATATGAAAGTTTTAGGTCTAAATCACCACTCTTCCAACTTAAAAAAATTTAGATTTCTCAAAATTAATTACAATTAATTTTTTTATTTTTTTAAAAAACATACTTATGTATGTTATAAATTGTTTATAATGAGCGGTACCATTCTTTGATAATTGTGATCTAATACAAAGAATAATGCATACAAGTTAGGTATGTCTAATAGTATTATTCATCTTCTCATAAAAAAACATAGCATTATTTATCTCAATTTTTAATCAAAATTTTAAATAATATTTAAAGTGTTTAAGTTTAGTTGTCAAATTTTCAAGTTATTTTAAATCTATTAATTCGTATTTATTTCTGTTTCAAAACATATTACTGTTATGTCAAATATGTGGTAATGTCATTTTTAAACATCAAATATACAATAATGTCATTTGACACCATACTAAACATGCGATATCATAAAAATTTAATAAAAATGACATATAAACATGCTAACACATATGATCGGATAGATTCGAGATGATTCGGATCCATCTGAAATATAATTTATCCCCTTAAACTGAAACCGAAACACTATATGATGCACTTGAGAAATCAAGAGTGCGATGGAATTCTATGCAAATTAGGGCTTTTCATCATGAGCTGCTCCTATGCTAGAAATTAAAAGTATTGCATGAAATAAATTAACTAAACAGACAAACTCCATCAACATTATATTAATTAGACATTAGTTACGTGATGCAATAACTGATTCTAAGGTAATTAAATCCCAAAATCGGATAGAATCTTTAAGATTTTGTGCCAGATTATGTAATAATTGCATCAAATCCGGCAAGAAACTATTAAATCCGTGGTTGATGATAATTATATATGGTTCGGCGTGGAAACCATATATTGTGGAATAGATGCTAATTTGATTTTTAAAAAGGTACGTATAATCTCATTTCTTATTAAACAATTCCCTGGTACAAGAATTTTACATCAAAAGTTTTGTTTGGTTTACTAGGGATCGATTATATATGCAATTGAGATCCGGCTCTGATCAGATATTGGCACTTGGCATATCCATATATATATATAATCTTGAGAGCGGGTAGGATAAACAAGCCAAATAGATTATGTCGTAAAATATATTATTAACTATCGATTATAAATTAAAATATATAAATTAAAACTTCTGTATTTCTACGTAGATATATAAAGGAGAGTTACTGCTTTCACTTCAACATCCTTGTTTTTCATATATTCTATGTTGATAGTTATAATACTATTCATTTAGCGACTCAAATCATTTCTCACATATAAATAGAAATCATTGGCACACACATTATTCTTTTATAAAAAAGGGTCAGCATTTTATGTTCTTTTAAGAAAGTTTTGAAGCTTTAAACATTCAAATTCACACCATTCATATTACATACATGCTTCAAATATTATCAATGGTAATAGAATTACAATTTGTTCTTCCGACCCAGGCTAATTAATTAAATAAATAACATGCTATAAAGTCCTGTTATTTCTGCCTCTTTCCAATTAATATCTGTATAACTTATTTCCTTTTTTTTCTTCATTTGTTTCCTTAATGGCTAGTTCGGATTAAAGTCTACCCTAATGTAAGGGTGTTCCACATACATAAAGATCATTATTTTCTCTAATCTTAATCTTCACAACTTGTGGACTATAATATAACAATTAAAAAATATCTAATTAATGATCGAGCACATATCATATAGGATGAGTAGATATATTCTCAGAATTTTAGCTGTAAACCCTAGCAAAGCTAAAATGATAAAATAGGTCTGCATATACAAGTTAATAAGGATATGTACATTTATAAACCGAACTATATTAACTGTTAATTGGCCCCACTAAAATTTATAATTGTAAGGTTAGGTGTAATTTATTGGGCCACTTAATTAATTAATTGCAGCGAGAACTTTCCAATGATAGTAAAGCTCGTTATCGTGTAAGGAATATAAGCATTAGAATAAGTTCCAACAAAGAAAAATTACTAGTAATTTTTAAAACAGTCATCTCACTAATTATAAGAGAGAATGCACTGTTTCAAGTAAATAAAAGAAAAAAGTTATGTCAAAAAAAGAAAAAAGAAAAAAGAAAAAAGTATTCCCATTTGGATCTTGAAAATCAAGAAACAATATCTCAAAAGGTTAAACAAATCTCTAATATATATATGGGTTAATTAATTATATACAATCTTAATTAATTGAACCTGTCAATATCTCTGTTATTCTTAGAGAAAGATTGGTTGTGTGTGTGTGTGTATATATATATATGTATATGGTGGTTCCATTCCATCATCACACCTAAGCTAGTACAAAGGAACAAAACTTAATTAAAACTTTAAAAGGGAATTGAAACAGAAGTTTTATTAACTAATAACAAGATCCTTTAAAACAAACTAGTAGTCATTTTCTTGATTGTCCATATCAGTTGTTATTACTAACTGCTGAAGGGCAGCTGGCACCAATAAGATGTGGGATTGTCAAATAACCAAGATAAGGCAATTTTTCAATAAAAAGACTATTGTTGATGACCAAAGCAAAGATGCTTATATGGAATTGGATTAAATGTTTAATTATCACATAACCCACAAGGGATTAATGTAAATAAATTTTTAGCTTGATGGTATCAGAACGAGTTGTCTACAAAACTATGAGATTAATTATAAATTCAGTTAGAGTGTAATTAACTAAACTGAAAATTTAAAAGAAATAAAGTACTGATTAAAGAAAGAAAATTTTAATTTTAATGGGGTTAAGGGGGTGTTTAATTTGTTCTTTTATATGTGAAGCTTATGCAAGACCAATGAAACCATGCAAGAATGGTCCCCTCATAAGCTACTAGAGTTTTAACTCCTTTTGGCTTATGGTTGATGCTTTACTTCTCACAGTCACAAAGGGTAAGAGAAAGAGAAGGGTCCCCCACTCTCTTAAGGTCCCAACCCAAAAGTTATTAATGCTCTTACAATACATTTAGAAACACTCACTAACCTCTCTGCAAAACTGCATGGTGCCGAGTCTTGGCGTGACAATATTCAATTTGCTTCTCTTTGGGACCACTCTTTTCCAAATCTTTATTTTCATTAATAACTTAATTTACCTTTGCTTTATTTATTTATTTTTCAAGCTCTCTAATTCCCATGTTTCACTCTCTGAATCCATAATGTAGAGATACAAATACTTTTAATCATAGTTTAATTGTAGAGACATTTGTAATTAGTCTCGATTGGGACTGAACAAATATAATGTGACTGTAACATTTGTAATTGACATGAGAGTTTCAGATTCGAATCCTATTATCAAACTCAATTCCCATATTAAATCATATTCCCTTCAAATCGTCTCAAATTCCCTCTTCCCTCTATTTATACTGCTTTATCCTCTTTCTCTATTATCCCATAACCACAAGAAG
>CANYLF012502854.1:0-13796 GCA_948193215.1 Bocquillonia castaneifolia
ATCGCCTACCACACACCAAACCCCTACGTACCCCCACCTTCATTTTTCGGGGGGGGGGGGGCGCGAGCTGGCTAATGTGGTGTCCCTATTGGCCTTCTGAGTTTACAGGGACTTTAGGTTGCTAGTTCCCTTTCTTAATTGAACTCTTGTAAATTTGATTTTCAAAAAAAATATCGCAAATGTGGTTGCCTTGCATTTTGTGCTTCCTAAATTCTACCTACTTGGCGACCTACTGCTTCACAGCAACCAGCCTTGGAAGAAGGTGCAAACCTTGTGTAACACCCTTAAAAAATATAATAAAAATATTTTTGTGAATTTAAAAATAGTATTCAAAAGAATTTTTACAAATTGGTCCGGATATAATTGTAAAAAAAAAATTATAAAGGTTAAGTTGCAATTTTACAAAATATCTAAAAGTTAATATAGTAATTAATCATTATCAACATCATCATCATCATTATTATTAGTTATATAATTGAGGGGGAGGAGGCAGATACCTCTCCCCTCGTTTCTTAACAAATACATACATACATACATACATACATATATATATATAATCTCTCTCAAATTTCTAATTCTCATAACTTTTACATATGGAGTTAGAATCAAGTGATTCTGGTTTCTATGGATTCGTGGCCTCTCAACCTTCATTTTAAGATGTATCTTGATAGGGTTTTACTAGGTAGAATTTACAGATCTAAGGTAAGAAATTTTAAGTAGAATTTCTCATTTTTTGTTACATTCGTTTATTATTTTATAAAACTGATTATGTATCTGCATTCTAGAGCTTAAGAAGAGTCCAATGGTGTTTTCAGAATTTAATTCTAACACCATATGAACCGGTGACTTGCGGACCCACGACACTGTTCACATAGACGTACTGTTCATATATACACACTATTCATGTATACGGTACTATTCACATATACAGTACTATTCATTTGACAAGATATGTCACTGGACTCAATTTTTCGTGCTGATTTCAATTGTACAATTGAAATCTACAAATTATTTCCAGGTAATCTTTAAAAGCCTTTTTATATAATTTTAGCGATGTTTTTAAATAAATAATTTGAATAATAATTATGTTCTAAAAATTAGACAAATTTATATTGAATATTTATTCATATAGGTTTTAGATAAAAAGCATCGAAATTGAAGGGAATGGAATATAATCGCTAGTCAGGTGAGGAAATAAGTTATTTTTGTGTGTGTGAGGTTACCCCGGTTGTACCCCTGGATTATTGAGTTTTGCATGCTAAATATTGATATGTATTTGTTGTGTGATATATATATATATATATATATATATATATATATATATATATAAGTGAATTTAATTATTATGATATATTAAGTGAGTAATTAATTAATTAATTAATTTTGTGTATATTAAATGGAAAATTACTGAGAGTGCTCAATTGCTATATTTTTTATAGATTGGTTTGGCATTAGTAAGTGGATAATTTAATTAATTGAATTGTGAAATTTTAATAAATTATTGAGTGAAAATGATAGTATGACTATGAGATGAAGTCGTTGTTTGATTGTCTAAATGATTGGCTAGAAATCGGTAACCCAAAAGATGAGATGGAAAATGAATGATTTATGATTGGGCAATAAGAGGTTGTTCTAAATGAAAAGATGAGAAATTAAAAAAGATGTGATCGAGTTACTTTTGTTTTAACCTTTCTTTTAGATAATTTAACTAATTATCAAAATTGATTATGATGTGTGATGATGTGGAATTGGTTGACTTGTGAATTTATAAGCTGGATTGAGAAATTGTGATGTGTTGTGAGTTGAATTTGTTGTGATTGTGTTTGAAATGGGCATGGATTGACTCGGGGAAAAAGGGTTGTGTGTTTCGGGTAAGCTGAGCCGGTGGGATAGCTGCCTGTTGAAGGATGGCGAGATTGAGCCGGTGAGATAGTCTCGTCGGTGGCCACCTATTTATAATTGTGAAAGAATGAGAAAATGATTTGGTGAGGATGAATCATCCACCCGGTATTGTGATTGAATTTGTGTATTTTTGAAAATTCTTGTGTAAATGGTTGAATTGTCAATATACTGTGATATTGATTAAATTGAGATTTTATGAACTTGTTGTGATGGTGTTATGCCTCACATATATGTGAAATTTATGAGAAAGTTGGTTATGTGCGACATATAAAAAAATATAAATATTTTACCTTTCTCATAAGTGAAAGGTGGCTGTGTGCGATATATAAAAAATATAGATATTTTACCTTTCTCATAAGTGAAAGGTGGATGTGTGCGATATATACAAAAAATATACATTACCTTTCTCACAAGTGAAAGGTGGTTGTGTGCGAATAAATTACCTTTCTCATAAGTGGATCATTTATGTGTGGTGTATGATGATATGATTTGAAAATGTGGTATTGTTGAATTTATTGTGAATGGGTGAGAAGTTGAAAGAATTGAGATGCTAGTGATTTGGATGAGAGTTTGATTGATTGAGAAATAAAAATAAACTTATTATGAATTGATTGGAATTATGAATGATGGAAAAGTACTTATGATATAGAATTATTTATTGCATTGAAAAATTTGGAATTGGTTGAATCTGAATTTGTTGTAAATTAATTATGTGATAATTATAGGGTGATATGATTATGCTGTGATAGATTTATATAAACTGGCATATTATTTCAGTAATTGAGGAAGTCTAAGAAAATAACTTCAAATTAAGTTGATAATATTTAATTATATATATGCTTATTTTCTCACTAAGCATCAAACTCATTATTTTCCTCAATAATCCAGTGTTGCAGGAAAATCAAATAGGAAGGGAATGCTAAATTTGATAGAGCTCCATGTGGCTAGACTCCAGTGATCTCAGGGAAAAGTATTTTTTGCTATTATTAATATTACTTAAATTTTATTTAATAAAGAGTATTAATCTGTTAGATTTTATTATAATGTTTAGTTAAAGATTATTATAATATTTTTATAAGAAAGTTCATTATATGATTAAGTAAATATTTTTAGTAAGAATATATTAAATATACGTATAAATAGTTTTAAAAGGTGAGGTGTTACACCTTGAACTGACTTTATTTGGACCTAGTGGTATTGAATACCTTATCAAACATGACTGCTTCTCTCCGTGTTGCAAGTGCCTTCAGTTGTTTTCCAAGGCTAAGGATAGTCTCTTGGCATTCTACCAATTTTAAAGAAGCTTTTGTTATCTCAGATCCTTGCACATTTGAACATCAGCATTTGATGGAGGTAAGCATAGACTATTATTATCAGAAGTATCTCATTAAAATTTATTGCCAATGAACATGCTGAGAGGCTGCAATAACTTACATTTTGGTTTTATGATCCCTATTTATTTATGTTGTAGTTACGAGAATCCTTTTTCACCATATTGTTGAATATATTAGAATTGTCTTTTCAATCAAGAAATATTTCCCAAGCATTGGAATTGAGAAGGAACAAGCAAGAATTATTACCTCTCTAAGTGGAGTTGAAGCTTAAGACAAGTTACTTCTAATTCTTCACAATTGTTGCATTTTTCTTCCAAATCGACTTCCAAAGATGAGAATTTCTATAACACTTCACTAAATTCATATTGCAAATATCAGAAAAGTGATTGCAAGCAATTACTCACAGTATCTATCCTGATTTGGGATTGTGGTTTTTAACATATTTTAGACATTTATCTCTTATTCAAGCATCACCAAAACCTCAAGTCAAAAGTAAAAAGGAAAATAAAACATCACATGTGCTAATGACGAATCGATCAAATTTTATCAATTAATCGTTTTATTTCTGTGTAAGATATCCGAACCAAACCAAACTGAACCAAATAAAGTCGGTTCAGTTTGACTTTCCCTGTCGATTAATATATATATATGTAAATAATATCAGTGAAGTGAGTTTGTGTAGTGGTATAAGTGGGCCTCCTTCCCTTCAGCAGGCCAGGGTTTGAATCACAAGTCCTTTTTTTTTTTTATGAAAAACTAAAAGAAAAAAAATGGGAAGTTATGGGGTTGAACTTGGGTCTTAGGGAAAATTGGCAATAGCTTTACCGGTAGACCAAAGAAGATATCTAATAATATTCTACATAATATACACACACAATAATATTCTACATAACACACACACACACACAGAGTTCGGGTTTCCCCAACGGGTGTCACCTATAAACGAAAGCCGATTTATTCTGTTGTTTGTGAAATCCCTATGGCAAATAAGAGGGGGGGTGAATTGGTGCAGAAATAAAAATTAAAAATAAAAAAATTTAAAGAATATAGGTAGAAAAGAAGAAAAGAGAGCACGGGAGATTTATAGTGGTTCGGACAACAAATGTCCTACATCCACTTCCCAATACACAATTAGGTATTCCACTAATCTTCAACAAGATTACAATAAGAGTTTTCACAAGCTAACTCACAACTTAGTGTTTGCAAGGCTCATATCAAACCTTTGCAAGAGTTTTTCTAAGGCTCACTCAAAACCTAACTTAAGTGTTTTTATGGTTTACACTCAAAACCCAAAACCCAAGTGTTTTCAAGGTATGCACTTAAACCTTTCCTTGTGTTTTAGTGTATCTCACACAATACAAAAACAAAGTGAAGATTATAAGAAGAAGAATGAAGGTTTTTGCTCACAATTACAACACAAACTCTCAAATAACTTATGAAAATTGTAACTCTTAATTGCTATTATTTATTCAAGCTCTTGTGTATGTCTTGATGTCTCAAATACCTCCATTTATAGGTAGAAAATATGAATACCATTCATAATCAACCAAGAAATTCAAACTTGATTGGTGAGGCTCCATTCTTCAAGGCTGCCAGCTTGCTTGACAAATGTAGCACGTCTCCTTCAAAATTCAATATCTCCAGCTATACTCATTGAAAAATTATGAATCCTTTTTTTGTTAAAAATTAGACATCCATACCTTTTCAAAAATATATGGCTCATTTTTTTTAGATTTGTAGATGTTTTGCAATAATTCAAACAATGGATGCCTAAAGCATATGACTTGCAGCTGGAGTAATCTATATTTAAACAAGAATATCTCCTTATAGAAAATTCAAAATGCTTCACCGCTTTTTGCATTGAAAAGTAGACTTCCAGAGCTACAACCCCACCAAAATTCACATTTAAATGATATTTCTACAATTTTGACATAATTTTGAATACAACCTATGTGTGCAGTCCCTTGTCTGACAGTATGACCATAAATCATTCAAAAATTCATATCTTTAATTTTTCAACTCCAAAAATTCAAATATAAATTTTTCTGAACACTAGACATATTGGGCTTTCAATCCATATATAATTTATAATATGATTATTGCCAAATTAGTGCAGTTAATTCATTTAATTCAGCCCATCCGAAATTGACTCTCCACATTTAGTTTTCCTTAAGTCCTAAACTTCCAATATACCATGTCCTATGTGAATAAATTATAGGTTTAATTAGCCCATGACATATTTTATCTTTTTACTCCAAACTCTCACCAATTAACCCAAGTGTTTTATTGAGGTTTGCATTTGAACCTATCCACCTAACTTAAACACCATTATCCTAAGTGTTTTAATAAGGTTTACGATTGAACCTATCCACCTAAACCAGAACACCATAAACTCAAGCGTTTTAATAAGGTTAATTCATGTTTACTCGACTAAGATAAAAATTGTGACTTGTACAAATTGTTTACTTCATCCAATAATAATATGCATCCTTTTATAAAGTGATACTTGAAAAACACTTAGTAAACATATTAGTAAATAACTTAATGTTTTACATCATCAAAATCATTAGTGAAATCTCAGGGCTAACAAAGACCAAGGCGAAAGAAGGAAATCTTGAATCTAAACCTTTAGATCCTAAAATCGAAAAATCCGGTAAAAGAAGAAGAAGAGCAGCTCGTAGGGTAAGGAAGAATCTGTTTCAACAGGCTATGGCAGAGGACACTAAAACTCTTCGCGAGTACAATGCACCTAAGGTTATGGTGCAATCAGGTATTGTGTATCCCAAAATCATTGAGAATAATTTTGAGATCAATCCTAACTTGGTAATCATGGTGAGAAATAGTGCATAATTTAAAAGGTTACTTAATGAAGATCCACATAGTCATCTCAATAGATTCCTTGATATTTGTGGTTCAGTCAAAAAAGCATAATGTACCAAATGATGCAATCTGGATCTGACTCTTTCCGTTCTCTCTTGCAGATAGAGCTAGAGCCTGGTTGGATTCATTACTTACTAGATCTATTACTACTTGGGAGCAATTGAGTAGTGCAATTTTGGATAGGTTCTTTACACTTGGAAATATTGTGCAGCTAAAAAACAACATCACTGAATTTAAGCAACGTAATGGGGAAACCTTTTATGAAGCTTGGGGAAGGTTTAAGAAGATGTTGAGGAAGTGTCCAAATCATGAATTACTTGAATGGATGATAGTGCAACATTTTTTTAAGGGCCGTTGTGATGAATTGAAAAATACTATGGACGATGCAATTTGTGGTACTATCATGTGCAAGATAATTGGTGAATCACGTAAGATGATTGAGGAGATGGCTATTAATAGTTAACAATGGCCGTGTGAGAGGCAGATGGTTCCTAAGAAAACAACTGATGTGTTTGAGGTTGATTCTAATCAGGCTTTATAAGCACAAATGACTATGTTGATTAAGATGGTTGAGTGGATGGATGCTAAGCTAAATCCCCAACGAGCTGTTATGTTTTGTGAGTTATTTAGGGAAAAAAAAGTCATGGTATTAAGGATTGTCGAAAGGGGAATCCTTTTATCCCCGAACCTGAAGAGCAGGTTAATTATGTTTGTTGGAATTATGGGAATAATTTTCAGCAAAAGCAGATCAACAACCCATATTCCAACACATATAATCCTAGATGAGGAATCACCCCAATCTTTTTTAGGGAGGGAATAATGCACAGAAACAAGCACCTTATGGATATCAACAACCTGTTCAGTAGAATAAGCGGAGAGCCGATGTGAGTGATAGCAAGCTGGATAGTCTCTTAAAGATGATGAGTTCTCAAATTACTCATCATGGTAGCTCTATTAAAAAATAGAGGAGGTATAATTTATATTAATCAGACATTAAAGAATCAGCAAGCTTCCATTCATAATCTAGAGAACTAAATTGGGCAACTGGCCCAACCTATGAATGCTAGGAGTCCTAGCACTTTTCCTAGCAATACTGATGTGAATCCTAACGAATGTAGTGCTATTGCACTTAAGAGTGGTAGGGAATTGGAGTCTCCTAAGGTTGATGTGGAAAAACCAACACTAACTGGTTCTAAAAAGCTAGTTGAGGATGTAGTAGATGAACTCAAGGCGAACAAAGATGGTAAAAAGGTTGAATCCACACCTGATGCAATGAAAACAACCAATTATAAGCCTAGAGTTCCATATCCTCAAAGATTGAAGAAAGCTCAGCAAGACCTTCAAAGGTCTAGGTTTCTTGATATGTTCAGGAAATTACACATCAACATTCCATTTGTAGAAGCTCTTGCCAACATGCCTGCTTTTGCTAAGTTCTTGAAAGATATCATATCTAGCAAGAATAAATTGGAGGAGTTTTAAATAATTGCATTGAGTGAAAAGTGCAGTAGTATCATATCTTAGTGAGTTCCTCTTAAATTAGAGGACCCAAGGAGTTTAACTATACCTTGTGTGATTGGTGATTGTGCTTTTAGTAGATGTTTATGTGATTTAGGTTCTAGTGTGAATTTAATGCCATATTCTATGTTTAAAAGACTAGGACTTAGAGACATTTCACCCACTACACTTGCTTTGTAATTGGCTAATAGGCCTGTTAAGAGACCAGTAGAGATTATAGAGGATGTTATGATTAAAGTGGATAAATTTATTTTCCCTACCGATTTTATTATGCTTGATTTCGATGCTGATATTGAAGTGCCATTGATTTTGGGTAGACCTTTTATGAATACCTCTCATGCTTTAGTTGATGTTTATGATGGTAAATTGACTTTGAGGGTTGGGGAGAATAGTATAAACTTTAATGTGAAAAAGTCTATTAAACAACATGACGTTGATGACTCTTGCATGCGTTTGGATGTTATTGATTATGTTAATGATGTTTTTATTGCTGATACTGGTGTTAGCAAATCTTTAGGGAATGGTGTTAAGAGTGATATTGCTGAATCATGATGAATTCTATATCTTTGCTTCCTAGTATTACTCCTACACTACCATCTATTGAGAAACCCTTAATTGTTGAACTTAAACCATTACATAATAAGCTGAAATATGTTTTTATGGGTTCTAATGACACTTTACCATTGATAGTGAATTCTAGTTTGACTAGTGAGCAAGCCTAAGTGACCATTAAGTTTGTTAGGAAGAGGGCTAGAACTATGGGTTACCAAATTTCTGACATTAAAGGTATCAGTCCTTCACTTTGCATGCATAAAATACTAATGGAGAAAGATGCTAAGCCTAGGGATGAAGCTCAAAGGCGCTTAAATGATAATATGCAAGAAGTGGTTAGGAAAGAGGTGCTTAAACTATTAGACGTAGGAATTATCTATACTATTTCAGATAGTAAATGGGAAAGCCCGATTCAATGTGTGCCTAAGAAGGGTAGAATGCAAATGGTAGAGAATGAGAAAGGGGAACAAATTTTCACATGTTTGGTTGTGGGATAGAGAGTGTGTATTGATTATAGGAAGCTGAATTTAGCTACTATAAAGGACCATTTTCCATTGCCCTTTATTGATCAAATATTAGAACGTGTGTATGGTCATGCTTATTATTATTTTCTTGATGGTTTTTCTGGTTATTTACAGATTCCTATAGACCCTCAGGATCAACATAAGACTACATTTACATGCCCCTCTAGCACATTTGCTTATCGAATGATGCCATTCGGTTTGTGTAATGTCCCTGCAACTTTCCAAAGGTGTATGATGGAAATTTTCTCTTATTTAGTAGGGAAATGTGTTGAGGTGTTTATGGATGACTTCACAGTATATGGTGATACCTTCGAGGAGTGATTAGAAAATTTAGATAAAGTGTTGCAACATTGTGAAGAAGCAAATTTAGTGTTGAATTGGGAAAATGCCATTTTATGGTTCAGGAAGGCATAGTTCTAGGCCATACAATTTCATCCAAGGGGATTGAGGTGGATAGAGCTAATGTGGAAGTCATTGAAAAACTTCCATTCCCTACAAATGTGAAAGCAGTTCGGAGTTTTCTAGGGCATGCATGATTTTATAGACTCTTTATAAAAGATTTTGCTTTAATTATTAAACATTTATGTAATCTATTAGCTAAAGATGATGTTTTTGTGTTTGATGATGAGTGAGTTAATGCATTTAATATGTTAAAGAAGGCTTTGGTGAGTGCACCTATTATTGTAGCTCTGTATTGGTCTATGCCATTTCAGCTTATATGTGATGCAAGCGATTATGTAATTGGTGTGGTGCTTGGGCAACAGAAGAATAAGTTTTTGAATGTGGTTTCCTATGCTAGTAGGACTTTGAATAATGCCCAAATCAACTATACAACAATTGAAAAGGAGATGCTTACTGTTGTTTATGCTCTTGATAAATTTAGGCCTTATTTGCTTGGTTCCAAAGTGACAGTTTATACAGATCATGCGGTGATTAAGTATTTAATGGCTAAAAAGGAATCAAAACCTAGACTAATTCATTGGGTTTTACTATTGCATGAATTTGATATAGAAATCAAGGACAAAAAGGGTTCAGAGAACTTAGTAGCTAATCATCTCTCAAGGTTGAAATTAGATGATGATATCAATAAAGGTGATGGAGCAATTAATAAAAGGTTTACGGATGAATCACTTATGGGGTTGAGGTAAGTGTTCCTTGGTTTGCCGACATTATGAATTACTTAGTATGCGGCATTTTACCCTATGATATGAGCCATCAACAAAAGAAAAGGTTCAAGCATGATTGTAAGTTTTATTTCTAGGATGAGCCTTTTCTTTTTAAATCTTGTGGTGATGGTATGATTCGTAGATGTTTTGCCGATGATGAAATTCCTAACATTTTGAATCATTTCCATGGCATGCATTATGGTGGTCATTTTGGTGCATCTAAGATGGTAGCTAAAGTCTTGGAATGTGGTTTTTATTGGCCTATAACGTTTAAAGATTATAGGGAATTTGTTTTGCATCGTGGACCGTGTCAAAAGACCGGTAATATTTCTAAGATGAATGAGATGCCTCCTAATAGCATCGTAGAGATTGAATTATTTGATATATGGGGCATTGATTTCATGGGGCCGTTTTCGTCATCTTATGGAAACAAAGACATTCTAGTTACTGTTGACTATGTGTCAAAGTGGGTGGAAGCTAGGGCTGTTCAAAATCTGCCCAACACGAAAATTCAAACCAATCTGATCCAACCCACAATTCAAACCATGGTTTATTGAGGTTGTGGGTTGGGTTGGTTTCTATTTTTTTTTCAAACCGCCATTTATGGGTTGTATATGAATATTGAGATGTCATTCCGCAATTCGATCCGATCCAACCTGATATATATATATATATATATAATGCCATTTAATCGTAGGTTGGGTTGGTCTCTATTTTTTTCAAACCGCCATTTATGGGTTGTATATGAATATTGAGATGTCATTCCGTAATTCAATCCGATCCAACCTGCTATATATATATATATATACATATATAATGCCATTTAATTAAAGATATAATAAATGGGGAAAAATATTTATTATTTCTTTAATTAAATGGCATTATATATGTGTGTGTGTGTGTGTGTATATATATATATAATGCCATTTAATTAAAGAAATAATAAATATTTTTTTCCACATTTATCTTTACAAGCCAATTACCCAACCCAATACTATAATTCTTAAAAGTCAAAAGTTATACCTAATTGCCCAACGCAATACCCATCACTTCTAACCCAATATCGATCACTTCTAAGCCAATTACCCAATCCAAAACATAGGTATTTTTGAATGGAAAATTCTTGCCTGAATATCAAGTATGTGTGTCCTATTTTCCAAATTTAAACAAATATTTGCAATAATTAAAAATAAATATTCAAATTCTTGTTTAAGGAAAGATAAATATTCAAATTAAAAAAAAATTATTTTAATAGAAACCGTGAAACTGCCCAATTCAGCCCGCTATCCGCGGGTTGGGTTGGGTGGTTTTATCTATATCCGTGGGTTGGGTTGGTTTGAAAAAATTATAACCCGCAAGTAGTGGGTTGGATTGAATATTAGAAGTAATCCGTACCAATCCGAACCGCAAACTCCCTTATTAAGAACATGGATTAACACCGCTTTTATCTAAAGCAAAACCGTATACGTATTTGTTAGGGGAAATTACACCATTTACCTTAAAGTATAAAATATTAGCACAATATATCCTTCTTTTTTTTTACTTTACTTTTATATCCCTTTTATATGTTTTTAGTCTTATTTATAAAATATTTATATTATTTATATTTATATCTTTTCACTCTCTTTAAAAAAAATGGCACATTAAGAACTCCTCTCTCTCTCTCTCTCCATTAATAAGATTTTCTTCTTCTTCTTCTTATAACTTTCTCTCTCTTTTTTTCCTCTCTCTATTGTGATCTTCACTTTCTTATAACTTTCTCTCTCTGCGTTTTACTTCTCCATCTCTTTTTTCTCTATCTCTCTACTGTTATCTTCTCTTTCTCATAACTTTCCCTATCCACGTTTTACTTCTCTCCTTTTTTTTTTTTCTGTCGACGGCATTGGTTCCATTCGTGCTTTTTCCTTGTTTTTGTGCCTCCATCATCTCCTTCGTCACCAGCGACTAGTTCAGGTAAGTTTTGTATTTTTTTTTAATTTCTATTATTTTTTTGAATATTAACTTATGAAATCAATGTAAATTTATGTGGTTTGTTTTTTTGTTTTAAAATTGAATATTAATTGGTGTAAATTTCATGATAGAAGTTTATAGAGTTTGATCTAAATATTGATTTACAAAGAATGATATTGATATGTTTTCATGGAACTGAACTTGAAGAATTTCATTTGATATTTTTATGGTTATTTCATAAGTGTTTCTTAACTGTTTCTTAAGTGTGTCTTAATTGTTTTTGCAGGATAATGAGTTTCTGACTATTGACGAATATGCTGGTTGTTCAAAGGTGGAATCTGATGTTGAAGATTTAAAATATTAATTTACAAAGAATGATATTGATATATTTTCATGGGACTGAACTTGAAGAATGTCATTTGATGATTTTGTGGTTATTTCATAAGCATTTTTTAACCGTTTCTTAAGTGTTTTTTAGCTGTTTTTTAAGTGTTTTTGCAGGATAATGAGTTTCTGACTGTTAAAGAAGATGATGGTTGTTCGAAGGTGGAATCTGATGTTGAAGATCTAAATATTGATTTACAAAGAATGATATTGATATGATTTCATGGAACTAAACTTGAAGAATTTCATTTGATGTTTTGGTGGTTATTTCATAAGTGTTTCTTAACTGTTTCTTAATTATTTTTGTAGAATAATGAGTTTCTGACTATTAATGAAGATGCTGGTTGTTCGAAGGTGGAATCTGATGTCGAAGATCTAAATATTGATTTACAAAGAATGATATTAATATGTTTTAATGGAACTGAACTTGAAGAATTTCATTTGATGTTTTGTAGTTATTTCATAAGTGTTTCTTAAGTGTTTTTGACTGTTAATGAAGATACTGGTTGTTCGAAGGTGGAATCTGATGTTGAAGATCTAAATATTGATTTATAAAGAATGATATTGATATGTTTTCATGTTGAACTTGAAGAATTTCATTTGATGTTTTTGTGGTTATTTTCATAAGTGTTTCTTAAATGTTTCTTAACTGTTTCTGATTCTAATTCATATGTGTCTCATAAATGTTTTATATGTGCTTTTTTGTTTTGTTGCAGAATAATTGGTTTTTCTCATAAAAGCTTCTTATTTTGGTGATTTTTTAGAAATTTCATTGATGATGAAGAGGAGAAGGAATATGATGGAACATTTAATAGAATAATTTATATAATGTAATTGAATATTTTTTTGGTGTTTTTTTATGGAATGCCTTGGAAATAGTAAAGAAACAGTAATGCAATCTTTAGAATTTTGTTGAAATTTCATTTTTTATTATATATTTTTTTATATTTCTGAAACACATATGAAACACAGATATGAAACACATATGAAATAATGAAAATCACATATGAAAAAAACATAAACATCAAGAAACTGTCAAAAAATGAGTAAAATGGTTCATTTTTTTAATGTTTTCATAAGTGTTTAGTAAGTATTTTTTATAAAAGGGGGTATTTTACCAATTAAAACAACGTTTTTAGAAAGAGATGTAAATATTTAATGAGGAGGTATTTTACCAATTAAAATGACGTTTTTAGGCATTTTTTGAAAATTTCCTTATTTGCTATTCTCGGGGTAATCTATAATAGCTACTCCCTACCAAAAATATAAGTTTTATACAAACTTCGGAAAAGGTATTTAATTATAAAATACTTTATAGAAGTAGATTTGTTTTAATATTAAGGATAAAAATTCTATTAATTTATAAATTTTATTTAATTTGCTACTACATAGAAAGGTATAGTAAAATAATAGTTAGATGTAACATTTGTTAAAATTTTAAAATAAAAATTAGTAACAATAATAAATAGTTTTGAGTATTCTTGCACCAAATAAACATAAATAATTAACTTCTACTATTATTGCACATCTATATTTCTATAGCAACTAAATATTTATACATTGGTATCATAATTTGTTCAAACAAAATT
>CANYLF012502888.1:0-10133 GCA_948193215.1 Bocquillonia castaneifolia
ACAACGATCGTTGCACTATTCACAACGATCGTTGCTGATTTGCAACGAGCTCGTTGCTATTTTCCCACGAGCTCGTGTACCTTACTGGATTTTCGGCCGTTTTCGTGTATTTCACAACGATCACTGTTCATTTCACAACGATCGTTGTACATTTGACAACGATCATTGCTATTTTGACAACGATCGTTGCACCCTATTTTCAGAGAAAAATTTATTTTCGAAGGGAATTTTTAATTGAATTTTAAATCAAGAGTAATTACCATCATTATATATATAAATCCGTATTATATTGTGTTAGATTCGGGTCGTTACATATTTATCAAAAACTCAATGAGAAATTAAAAAACAGAAGAGAAATTATGAAACAGAAGATTAAGGAAAATATTTATCAAAAATATAAATTAAAGAGTAAAAAAACATATATAAATATAAGGATATGTGTTTTTAAAAACAAAGGCAAAAATGTTTCTATTTTTTGTATAATTTTTTGATCTTTATGAAGATCTAAGCCATATTAATTATACTTAGATCTATTTTATAACAGAAGATTAAGGAGAATATTTATCAAAAAATATAAATTAAAGAGCGAAAAAACATACATAAATATAAGGATTTGCGTTTTTAAAAACAAAAGGCACAAATTTGTTTATTTTTTGTATATTTTTTTGATCTTTATAAAGATCTAACCCATATTATAGTTAGATATATTTTACAACAGATCAATCATCAACAAGAAAATAAAAAATAAACTTAACATCAGAAGTTAGGACCTTAAAAAAATAAAAATATTACATTTTTCTGTTCTGTTCAAGCCATTTGTGGCATAAAGGAATGGTCAACAGACTCAATAGACAGTTAGACACCAAGGAGGATGAAGAAACAATGGGAGAGGTGAAGATAAAAGTGGAGGCGACTGTAGGAAATTAGGTTTTTTTTTTAATTAGGGTTGGGACTTGGGAGAGAAGAGAAGAGAAAAAGACAGAGAAGAGTGAGGGAGAGAAGAGGGGCGGCGTGAGAAATGAGTGGGAGGGAGGGGTTGGGTTAGTAAGTGGGTGTATATATGTAGCCTAATACGACATAGTTTTATGTTAGGGTTTTATAATTTCGGTTTACGGTCGGTTCGGTCAAAAAATCTCCTCTCACTGAACTGAAAATCGTAATTTTCCATAACCCCCCACCGAACAAGACTGCAATTCTGAATTAACCGAACCAAATTGTAAAAAATGGTTCGGTTTGGTTTGAATTTTTGGTTTTTTTGGTTTTTTGCACAGCCCTAATATAAACTATAAAAAAATTTCTTACAAATTAAAAAATTAAATAATATTAATTCATATATGAATAACAAATTATTCATATATTATTTAAACTACTACAAAAAAATAATAATCAAAATTACCATAATACTAAAATGGAAATTAGAATACAACAATCAAACCTACTATGAAACTAATAGTCTTGTACAAAATGAACGAACTAATACAAAACAAATGAGTCTTTCTTATAAGAAACAAGTTTCCTAATATTTAAAAAATTATGAAAATGAATCCAAAACATTTTTAAAATTATAAGAAGTTGCTATGCTTACGATCATAATTTTCTAGGGTAATTAAAAAAGAGATCGAAAAACAAATCAACGCAAGGTTCACTGAGGTATCCAAATACTCGAAATGGTTGGCCAACACAGTCCAATGCCTAAGAAATATGGACAAAGTCAAAATGTGAAAGATGGTTTTCCTTTGCCACGCATCTATGTCATAGTCAACAGTGCAGCCATATATGCCATGCATTCCTTTATGGATGGATTTCTAGGATACAATCAAATCATGATGGCTCTCATTGACAAATTGAAGACAACATTCATAACTAAATATGGTGTATACTGTTATAAGGTCATGCCCTTTTGATTGAAAAATGCACTAACAAGGCACAAGCATTTCACTACATGTTATTAATAGCAACAAAGATCCATAAACCCTAAGGCAAATCAAACTACTCACACATAATGATTAAAGAACATAAACATAAAGCAAAAGAGAAAACTAAAGAGGTATTACCCATTTATACAACTTGTAATAACCAAAAGCAAAGGAATTTCTCAAAAGAAATGAAAGCTACTTGATTAATTGAGTATTTAAGAGTTTTTACAACCTAGATCTAACTTAATCTAACCTAAATCTAGTCTAATCATGTGTTTCTCTTTTTAAAACTATGTTATTTTCTCTCACTAGGTGCTGGAAGCCCCTAGAAAATGACCTAGGGTTCCAAAATAAGGGGTTTGGGGAGTTTTTAATTGAGCATCCCCGTCCCCCCACAGGCTGTGTCGACTTGACATAGGCCGTGAGGGATTGATGGGGTTGCTCCTCAAAGACCACCTCCCCAAACTTGAGAAAAGGATGGTCACAAGCCACACGTGCTGTGTTGACTTGACACAAGCCGTGGGACATTGCTGTGAGTTCTTCACGACTTTGTCTTTCGGTGATTCAGCAGATGGCCCGACTTGCAAGGGGCCTATTTTAGTCTTTCGAGCTTCAAATTGGGATATTCTTAAGCCTAAAATGACTTGCGAGATGTCTACTATAATTTATCTTTTTTATGCCAAGTCTAATTATGTCATCTTCATGCCCAAAATGCCCTTGACATTTCAGTGCTACTATTGAGGCAACTTTCGGAGCACTTCCCGGAGTGTGGCTTGCATCGCCTTCATCCTAGCACCAATTGAGCTGATTATTGTTGCCAATGAAATTAGACTCAAGGTACTAGTGATCTGGAACCTTTCACTTCAAAATGCGTTCCACATTATCCACTGCAATCTTCTGAAGTTGATCGATCCGCAAAATCATGAACTAGCTTGTTAAAGTTCAAATCTCCAAATGTTGCCTTTGGTCCTCAAACCCCTAAGACTTGATGCCTACATAGAATTCACACTAAGTCAAGCATAAATAACTCATAAAAACTCAACAATCACAAAGCAAACAAATTTACACATCTATGGTGCGAATGTGGTTAAAATGCATGATTTGTGCTCCAATTTGAGTTAAATTTCCCCAAACTTAGCATCTATAAGCCCTAAACACTATGTGTGTTCCACATATATCAAACTCCCCCAAACTTAGAGTTTTTCATGTCCTCAAGCAAACCACTAAGTACAAAATTAGGTATGCAAGTAGTTCACTTAAAAGCATTACCCCTTAGCTACTCCCAAAATCCCCAAGTAAAGTTAAAAATGAGTCAATCAAAGATTTAAGAGAAGAATGAACAATTTAATCAATTAATCAATGCATTGCAAGGGTAATCATGCTAATGTGCTAAACCACAATTCTTACTCATTTAAAGGCCATGCTAAAAGGTTTAACACATGCATCTCAAGAACCAAGAAACTAACAAATAAGCGATGGTCCTAAGAGGTCTCATCAATGGGTAAATGATAAAGGACTTCCACTAAGGCCAATTTAGGGCACATTTTTATACTCATAAGTGAGAAAAGACTCACTCATTGGAGTAGATGCAAGTAAAATAAACGTGCAAATGCAAGATGCAATTAATGTTGGCTTACAAGGACTTTAGGGTAGAGTTTTTAGGTATTAAGTCAGCTTTTTTTTTTGGAAACCAATCGATCTTTATATGCTAAAAATGATTACATACTGATTACATACCAATCAACCAAACCTTGGTAATACTTTTGTTTTTAATTAATACCATACTGATTTCATATTTTTTCTGATGTTCTAATTCAAATTTATGCTGATTTTAATAGGAAGACACCAAATAATCCCTTATGTTAATTTCTAATTGAATCATTATTGACCTTCCCTTTAGCTGTTCATATATTACATTTATCTGTGCATCAGTAAATGACAATATTATGTGTCATCCACTATTAGATATCTGTTGCCTGCCATTTGCTATCTACTATTTGCTGCACAAAATAACCACCTGTTATCTGCTATTTGTTGCATAAAATAGCTGAACCAAATAGGGCCTTAGAGAAAAAAATGTTACGACCTCCGTCCCACTAAAGTTGTTTAATTTGACTCAATTTTTATGTCCCAATAAAGTTGCTTAATTTGACTCAATTTTTGTGTTCTAATAAAGTTGCTTAATTTCAATTTTTGACACCCAATCTTCCTAATTTATCCTTATTAATGACACTTGTGAAAATTCCAATGTACCTTTTCTTTTACCAATCAAAGGATAAAATGGAAAAAATAGAAGACATTTATTACTTTTTTAATCTTGGTGAAATGATCAAATTAAGCAACTTTAGTGGAACGGGTTAGTATCTGTTAGCAGATCTACCAAACCAAACACCCATTATAGCAAGTTTAACGTGCTTACTGGAGTCATTGAAGGCAATTAAAATTTGCACATAATTAATTAATCCGACATGTTTAAGCCACAATTGGAAACTTGGCAATAACAAGCTTTTATAAGGACATTGGAAAACATCGGTAAAAGTCATTACTCTCATTAGTTGCTATGTTCGCATTAGCTTCCATTTCTATTTAAACCAAAAAAACAAATGTACAGATGGGTAAAAGAGAGAGACTACTAGAAATAATAAGCATACTGCTTCTATTGTCAAATTCATATAGTAGTTGTATCAAAAATTACACACCATGCAATAAAATCCTTCAAAGCAATAAATAGATGCATTTCCACTGCCTATCCAGCATGATGGAGATAAAATAAATAAATAAATAAATATATATATATAACAAACAAATAAGTATTTCAAGAACCTAGAATAATAGCAAAAAAATGCTTTTTATACAAATTGGAGAATGCGAGGCACTATTCATTTCCCTCCCTTTCTCGCAACAGATTTGGTGACATTACCTCCCTCCACTTGGAGCCTTCTTCCCAAAGAAGTAAAAGGAAAAAAATAAAAAAAAATAAAAAATCAATAAACATAAAAAAATGACTCCTAACTTTACAATAAGATAATTAAATGTATAAAAAATAGTGGAGCATCTTTGAATAAGTCACGTGATTTTGCTTTTCTCTCAGTGCAAGTTAGTCCATGACTAACATACACCATATCCATGGGTAGGAGGAAGAAAAAAGTGACACTGACTTCCTCATCAACACACAATCTTAAAGGAGAAATAGTAGATTCAGAGCCAGAAGAACAAACTGAATCGATTAATGGTAATATTATTCGGAAGAAATGTCTAAAAAAGGAAATCATGAGTCTAAAGAAACTAGGGTTTTGTCAGATCTCTTTAAGAAGAACAAAGTTCAATCAGATGAATGTCGTCTAAAATTTGTTCCTCAAGTGGTGAGTAATGGAGTTCGAGTAGCCAAAATTAGTTCCACAGCAGTAACAAAAGAATTTAAATGCTAAAAGTTTGTGCTTATTGGTTAAGTATATAGGGGAAACCTAAGTTTTTCAAGTTAGAGAGCTTCATGAAGAATTGATTGGGTAAATTAGGGCTTCTGGAAGTTACAATGATCAAACTAAACCTCTTTGCGTTTTTCTTTGATTTTGAAGAGGGGAAGTTTCAAGCTTTGCAAGATGTACCAATTACATTTGACAAACGTCCTCTCTTAGTTCAGGAATGGAAACCAAGGATGAATTTTAACTTTGCATATCTCACCACAGTGCCGATATGGGTTCAATTACCATCTCTTCGTTGGGAATTTTGGGGTATTGAGTCTTTCATCTCCATTAGAAGTTTGCTAGGTACTCCCTTATTTTCTGATCTTTATACTAATGAAAGGTCTAAGCTCAGCTATACCAGAATGCTGATTGAGATGAGTTTATCTAATGTTTTCCCAAACTTCATCACTTTTGAACTGGATAATAGAGAGCAAATCTCTCAAAAGGTCATCTATGAGTGAAGACCTCATAAGTACAATAACTGTAACACCTATGGTCATTCTACTCCTAATTTCCCTACTCAAAAGGAGAAGAAGATTTGGGTAGTAAAACAAGGCACGTATGAAAAGGTTGATGCTCCTGTAACACATGCAACTCCGCCTCAACTTCCAGAGTCTATTCCTCAGATTTTAAAAGCTTTAGAGATCTCAATTATTGTACCTCAAGATCCATTAACTGGAGGGGAAACATCAGATACTATAACTAATAAGGAAGACCAAGATGATGGGTTTCAAATGGTGCAGAGCTCAAGTTAAAAAAAAAGAAAAAGAAGAAAGCTAGACAAGCCTTAAAAGCTCAAGCTAGATATGCTAATAACACAGGTAAACCTCCTGGTTCTATGGGTGTTAGTAAATATCAAATTGCTCCATCTAAAAGATCCTCAAAGTCTCTAGATCGAGGTAAATGATTAGTTCCTAGAATATTAGGGGATTCAATGATCCCCTTAAGCATGTAGAGGTTAGATCTTTGCTTAGGAGACACAATGTCCATGCTTTGTATCTCCTAGAAACTAGAGTTAGAAGTAATAAATTTCTTGATGTTTGGCATTGCTTGAATCTGCATAATTAGCAATATTTGATGAATCACTCTCATGATGATATTGGTAAAATTTGGATTTTAATAATCCTAGCATGATTTCTTTATCTGTAATTGACATGCATCAATAGTACATCACTATGGATGTTTGTTTGAATGGAAGCAATTCCAGTGGTCAGTGGTTTATGGAATGAATAGGATTGATGATAGAAGTGTATTGTGGGATTAGCTAAGTCTTTTTTCTGGTAATTGCAAAGAGCCTTGGCTAATCCAGGGGGACTTCAATGTTGTTACTCGGGAGCAGGACAAGCTAGGTGGCAGACCTCTAGATGATGACCATAGGAATGAATTTTCTCAGTTCATTAATCACTGTAACCTTATAGAACTTAGAGATACATTTCCTTTTTTTTACTTGGAATAATAATCAGATTGGCATGGATAGAATATGGAGGAAAATATACAGAGTCTTGATGATTGAAGATTATGTTACTTATCTAGTGGTATCTGAAGTCCTGCCCCCTATGTTATCAGACCATTCTCCAATTATGGTCAAGTTTCTAGATGTTAAGAATTTTAGGGAGAAAGGGTTCAAGTTCTTTAACATCTGGATCCACCACCCCCAATTCCTAGAGATGGTTAAGAAAGAATGGGAGAAAAATGACACAAGGTTCTTAGTTTGCTGCATTGTGCAAAAGCTTAAAAGAATTAAAGGTCACCTACAACAGATGAATAGAGATGATTTCAATGATATCTTAAAAAGGGTCAAAGATCAACATGACAGAGTTAGTAATCTTCAACTAGCTCTTCAAGTTGACCCCTTCTATGAAGATTTATTATTGGAAGAAAGAGCTATGGTTTGTGAACTTAAAAGGTTAATGGAGATGGAAGAGAGCTTTTATAAGCAAAAATCCAAAGTTAATTGGGTGAATTTGGGGGACTCTAATATAAAATTTTCCTTTAACTCTCTTAAGAAGAGAAGGGCTCAGAATTTACTTCCCTATGTCAGGAGATTGGAAGACTTTCTTATCACCACTAATGAGGAAATCCAAGCAACTTTTTCTACTTATTTTCTAAGTATAATGGGTACAGATGTGCAGAGTAGACTCCACTATAATAATACAATATTTGCTTCTGGTTATTTGCTCTCTGCAAATGATGCTTAGCACTTATTAAAGCCTATTTCAGAATTTGAGGTGAAAGAGGGATTATTCTCAATAAGTTCAGACAAGGCTCCTGGGGTAGATGGGTTTAACAGCCTTTTTTTCAAGCATAGTTAGAATACTAACCCTAAACCTTCCAATTCCATAGCCAAATCAACCCTTAACTCTCCTTCCTTCCTTCTCCGCCTACCCCAAACCTCTCAGTAGTCTATTTTAAGGGTTTTTTGGAAAGATGGAATGTCCAAGGTCTTCAGAGATTTTTTTATTTCATATGGTGTGCACGGTATCATGTCTCTTGTCTTCTAGAGAAATCTTTGCAACCTTCACTTTAGGTTTCTTCGTGTACATCAGGATTTGACTGTGGCTAATGTCATTCATAAGATTAACAAGATTAACATTGGCTCATTCAAATTATGTGCCAATCTTGCTAGGTTCCTAAACAAGCTAGCATTGAAGTCTAAGTAGAAGACTATCCCTACACGTTCTGTACTTCCAAAATCATGTCCAGGTCATTAAACCCTCTGTTTGTGATCTCCGCTCATATGCTGATGTTGTGGGTAACATCTTAGGCACCAAGGAAGCCTCCAACTTAATTGCTGTTGATACTCATCAGACTTTGGATGTAGATGAAATTCCAGCCTTTTTCTAGCCACACTCTTTCACCTCAGCTTCTTGGTCGAATAGGGCTTGTACTCTAGCTCTTAGGGACATAAAAAAATATTCTATCTTTTCTCTATACTTTCTCTAAACATGGTTTTGATTTTGAAAGTATGTCTCTTTTGGGTGGGGAGTTTATTGTGGTTGTATTTCGGTTACTAACTGATCTCGCTAATTTCTTTTCCTCGGGTTGGACATATGTGAATGATTTAGTTGAGAAACTTTTGCCTTTCAACACTAAGTTTACCTAGTCTGAAAGGTTGTCATGGTTGCAATTGTCATGCATTCCTCTCAAATTTTTGAATGATGATTTGATTGCTTTTATGGCCTCCAAGCTTAGGAAAGTTGTTTGCTTTAATGATGATTTCTACAAACACCATTGAATGGATATAATTTCCTACCTTATCTCAATCAAGACTGATTCTATTCCTCAAGAATTTATGTTTCAAGTTGGTTCTACGTCCTTTGTGATGAGCGTACATACATGAATATAGCTCTTCTGTCGTCTTTCTTCTTATGGATGATTCTATGTCAAATTATGATTCTGATGATAGTGCGAATAATAATTCCATTGAGTTACCAGTAATCTCTTATAAGGCACTAATTCCTGTACTAACTGAACGTGATGTTATTGTTGTTAGAGAGATGACCAAGGAGTTTGTTGTCGATGAACAATAATCTTTTAGTTTTATGAACAATCGCAGGGAAGGTGAAATAAAAAGCAAGTGGATTTATGACAAAGGCAGCCTTGCTGTGTCGACAACAATTTTCAGTAGGGCAACTGGGGACCTTTTCAATAGAGACATTACCAATAATAATCTGAATCTTTTCAATAAAATTCCAGAGTCTCAACTTGTCAATTCACCAAGAAAAGAAGCATCTTAATCATGGAAATTAGGCAACTGTGTTGGTCTGTTTTCAGATGTAAACAAGGAGTCCTTTATTCATCAAATTGAGGACAACATTCAAAACTGAATCTGAATTACTCCCTAGGTACTTCTCTATTTTTTATGAATCTGAACTTTGTGATGTGGAATTATCGTGGAGGTTTTTATAATACTTCTAAGCAGGGTTTTATTAGAAGATGCATCTCTTTACGTGATTTGAGTTTTTTTCGCTTTGGTTAAAATGAAAAGGGACTCAATTGATCATTTTATTGTTTAGAAATTTTGGGGTCATAATGATTATGATTTTCTCAAGATTCCATCATTGGGTGCTTTGAGAGGCTGAATGCTTTCTTGGAATTCTTTTTTGATTAAGTACGTCTCTATTTCTCATGGTATTTGGTGGTTGCTTTCTCGAATCACTAGTTCAGCCTTTGATGTTTATTTGCTACTGATTTATGGACCTAACAATTCCTCGAAAAGGACTCTTCTTTATGCAAAACTTGCCCCTATTTTTTCTCTGTATGAGAATATTATTGTGACAATGATTTCAATGAAGTTTTATCTCCATCTGAATGTGAAAATGGGCTATCTTCTCAATCTGTTGGTGACTTTCAAGACCTTGTCAACTCTTGAAAATTAATTGATTTTCCTCTTTATGGTAGACCTTTTACTTGGCGGAATTCTCAATCATTTTCACGTATTGACAGACTTTTAATTTCCAAGTCTATTAGCTTCCAGTTGCCTTTCCAATCTCTCTCAATAGTGGATTCTACTCTATCGGATCAATGTAATGACCGTAATTTTCGGTTTTTCAATTTCTTAGTCCGGGAATGTATTTTTGGCATTTATTGAGTTTTTACTGTTATAAATTAAAAAAATAATAGTAAACGATGTTCGTTTAATTTAAAATTTTGCACGGGCTGCATAAATATATTCCCGAGCTTACCATAAAAATTTGGGGCGAAACCGAGTTAAGGATTTTTCGTAATTGGCCAAAAGGACCTGATTGCAAAC
>CANYLF012503323.1:0-11939 GCA_948193215.1 Bocquillonia castaneifolia
AGGAGAATACATGTTGCATAGGGCATATTGGGAATGTAAAATATGATTATAATATGTGTGTGATGTAGTGAATAACCAAGTTTGTGAAAATGAATAATGTTGTGTGAGAATTTGCAGATTGGAATGTTATGTATAATATTTTATACACTGTCTTAAATTTTAGAACTATTTTACCTCAATTTATGATGCAACTTAAAGCTATATAATCAACAGTTTTTCCTCTAAAATTTGGACTATTAGATACTTCTATAAGTCCTCTAAAAACCCTATAAAATTTAGGCTAAAACGAGTTTGTTTAGATGGTGAAATAACCTAAGTTTTCAAACGTGAATTTCGGTTCTGTTTTTATTTGGTTGCTGCCCCAATAGTAACCTTTTTGTATTTGACTTATATAATTTGTTTAAATTGATTTTTAAGGTCTATCTAAGTATATTATAAATGAATATAAAGTTAGATTGAAGAAAAACTACATAATTTGGCCAAAATAATTTAAATACTACACTTTAAGAATTTTTTTAAGTCATATTAAATATGTGAATCGATTTGAAGTGGTTCAAAAATAATTATAATATTATTTTAAAGCTAATTATATGTTATAATATGAATGTGGATATTATGATTTTGGGTGTGACATGATGTCACACAGGTTTTGAGATTGGCTCTCTCACATGAACAATCGACTCTGATGTTGTGATAACATGTAGAGATGACAAAATGTTAGGTGTGTTGCCTCATAAAAGATGAGATGAGGCTATGAACATGAAAAGCAACCATTTTGGATTCCCCATCCAAATGACATATGATAGTCAGATATGAGTTCTTAGTGAATAGTCTGCTATGTGAGTAAAGGATTTTGAGAACTCAGGTTAGTCTTGGATGATGATTGAACTAAAATCTGTACAGTATTTCGCTAGACATTAGAAAATAAATACTGTAGCACATGATTCATACCATGTGTACTAATATCGACCACTATGGTAGTGAGAGAATAGCCTGCTAAGTGAGTAAAGGATTTTGAGAACTCATGTTAGTCTTGGATGATGATTGAACTAAAATCTGTATAGTATTTCATTAGACATCAGAAAATAAATATTGTAGCACATGATTCATACCATGTGTACTAATATCGACCACTATTGTAGTGAGAGAATGAATCCCTGCTTCTCCACTATGTGAGACCACGAGAATTAAAATTTTCCTCAAATGGATACCCTTGTACTTTTTACTGTTATTTATGATTTTATGCTTTGTTTTTGCTAGCTTAGCGTGTTTATCTATGGTCATGGATGATTCGATCTATTGGACATGTCTAGAAAAGCAGCTTAGTATGAATTATAAATTTTTAGTAAAAAAGGAAGATTTAGTCTATAGTATTCATAGGCCGTTTGATCTTGTCGCTTTAAGAAGTAGGACTTGATCATGGATACTAAATGAAGTTACAAAAGTTGAATATGCTCTTGTTGAGGTATTAGAGATGTTAAAGTAACTCGAAAAGATAAATCTAGGGTACTGCGAGAATGTTTATCTAACAATTATTTGTTTAAGGTAGAGCAACTATGTTATTCCTAACAGATGCACAGTATAAGCTCTCAAAATGCAGGTTTACTCGTTAGATTGCACGACCCATTTACTAGTATGAAAGTGTTGTTGTTTTGATTGTAGAGATTTTCGCAATGAGGGTCATACCCGTCATGTGCGAGTGGGAGATGTTGAAAATTAAGTCGGGTCGCCCAAGACGGGTTGACCCGAACCAATTAACATATATATAATATGTTGAATATATATATTATATAGTTTGAATATAACACATAGTTTATTTATATAACTCTTTGTAGAGTTATGTCTTTTGGAAAATAGCTTCTTTATATATGAAAAGAAGTGGAAGTTATTGTTCATTTTTTAGAGAACAAATACAGAAGAAAAACAACAATAAATCTCTACAATAAATCAACAAGAAATCGGATTGTGAAATTCAAATGTACTTTCTTTGTAATTTACACTATACTTGGCGAATATCAAGAACACATTGTGAATTCTTCAATCAAGTAAGTAATTCCGCTTTAATCTTGATGTTTAACAGTATACCACTAAAAAAATTATGTACATATATAAAAAATTATAGTAGTATTTTGCATTCATTAATTCCAAACCAAACCCATCTTTAGAGTTTAATTACAAACAACCAAATGTTTATACAATTTTAAAAATAAAAGATTGGGGAAAAAAAGAAAAAGAAAAAGAAAAAAATTAAAATTTCTTTTGTGATTTGTTGTGCGACAAAATAGTCCTAGTTGCCAAAATTTTTGGCAATCTAGCACTCTCATCCAATTAGTCCAATCTAAAGCATGAGCAATCATATCAAAATCCAAAATCAAGTGATTGGTGGTGGGATTTTAACAATGGATGGTGATGACTGATGGGGATGAACCTTTGAGGGAATTAGGGAAAAAAAATTGGGAAAATGAACATATGTGAAATAATAGTTGGTTGCTCATCATGCATGTTGCTTTTCCCCACTAGCACAGCCACGTTTCAATGTCCACGAATTACAAATACCTTATTTATTTATGACTTTATTATTTCACATGATTTAATTTTTTTATCTTTTAATTTTTTCCTACCTCATTTATTATTTTATCTATAGTCTCTTTTAAAATTCTATACAATTATTTTTTTTTCTTAAAAATTATTCCCATTTAAAAAAAAAATCTAAACATCATTTATTTTTTATTTGTAAAATTGATATTATTTTAATATAAGTCTATATTTCTTTCATTACTCTTTCATACACTTATTAAAATGATAACTACTATAAATTTAATAATAAAATTTTATATTTTAGCCCAAAAATAAGTAATTTAAGTATTTTAATTTTTTGTAATATTTTATTAATGAATTTAAAATAATATTGATAAAACTCAAGTAATTAATTTTATATATATTAAAAATAAATTTTATTATAACAATATCATATGAAAGGATTTGCCCCCACTGACATTATTTTTTGGATATGCCACTGTAACTATTATAATTTTTATTACATATATTTTATTTTATAATACATTATAATTAAAATATTAATTTAAATAATTAATAAAATAATAATCAAATTGTCCATCCCCAAAAATAATTAAATTACCCAAAAATATAAAATAATAAAAAATATTATTTTTAAACATCAATTAACTCACATATATACTTATAAAAAAATTAATTCACATATATTACACCTACGTTTTTAATTATATCATAATTATTTTAAATTATATTTTCATTTAGTATTATTTATAATTAATAAATTTGATTATTTTATTATTCGATCATAAAAATATATATTAAATAAATTGATAATAATAATTATTTTATAATAAAATATCATTGTTTTTAAAGAAAATATCTTCTTAATCATACAAAATAATTTATATAAATAATTATATCCTCTAAACATGACTTGAAATGTTATATTAATTTCAATTGACCATAATACCTTGTCAAATTCTAAAAAAAATTGACCATAAAATTGACTTTTAAATTAAAAAATATAATTTTCAATTTAATATTTATTTTAAAAAGTACTCAAGAATATTTATGTCTTTTGAGTTTCATAAGTTGGGGATAAAACATTTTTGATATACAATTCATTTTTGAGCTTCTTTATTACTTTTCTTCTATGATAAATAAACAAAAAAAAAACAAATGAGACTATAAATCTTGTATATAATCAAAGTATATGTGCGTATTTTTTACACTTGACATGCATTGTATCATATGGAAGACCTTCATCAATTTATTTCTTAAGGTGACTATAAATATCAAAAATAGGCGATGTGTGATGGAGTTTGAGTTTGAGTTTGTGTTGATGTCAAATTTATCCTAGGAATCAACATACTAATCCGGTAAAGTAATAATAGAAGTGACATAGTTTTTAATGGTTAAAATATTAGAGACAGTAAATTTTTCAGTTAAAAATATATAAAAATTAAGTTTTTCACACCTAAGCTTTTTTGGTTTAATTTTTTTAGTTTAGTTGGTTTTTACCAATATTTTTAAAATCGGATCAAACCAGTTGGTCCGATTGGTTGAACCGTGAACCAGTTAGCAATCCAATTTAGTTTATATATTAAAACCGAATAGCCTAAAAGCCAGTTAAACTCGGTAAAACCAATAAAACCGGTGAAACCAAATTGACCTGGTAAACCTCGATTTTATTAAAAAATGATATTCATTAAATAAAATTTGATAAGTAATAATATAAAATAAGAATTATTATTCTATTAACATTTCACACTCTAAAGTTTTAATATTTTTATTTTTAAATTAATAATTAATAATAATTTATAACATTTTTAATAGTTATACATTATATGTTATTGTTACTTAATATTATATTTTAAAATATTATTATATCAAAATTTTAATATATAATAAAGTTTATTTATGATTTTAGACTAAAAATAAATGAATTATAAGATTATTTATAAGTCACTAATAGATATATCATGTTGAAAAATTAAATTAATTGGACTGACCGAACCAAGAACCAATTAACAATTCAGTTTGATCCGATTTTAAAAACACTGATTTTTACTCACTTCTATTCAATTTGAGTTTGATTCATTTATTAATGAGTCAAAACTTAAATTTAAAATAACTCGTCCAGTTAAATAAATTGAGCCGGAGACCCTACTCCATTCCGTACTGCCTACCTATTACCAATTGGCAAGTTGTTGTTTTGAAAAGGCAATACTGATATTAATTAATGCTATTAAAAAGTATGTTGGACTAGTATTGGTGATTGGTGTTTGAAGGAGAGAGAGAAAAGAGATCTTTTAAATAAATGACGTGGCGTTTTCTCTATCGCTACCAAACTATCCAAAAACACTCTTCACTTTTTTGCAGGGTATATTACTCTCACCCCCTATGTTTTAATATATTTCACTACTATCCCCTATATTTTCAATATTACACTATTATCCCTCTATGTTTTGAAATTATTATACTCAAACTCTTTTTATACACTTTTAGGTGTCAATTCACAAATTAAAGGATTAATTTGATAAAATAAAAGTGTATTTTAGTCTATAAAATTAAAATATTTTCAAACTCATTCAAATTTTAATTTAAATATAAAAAATAAGACATTTTGGATAAATTTTTTTATTAAATTTTTTATCTAAACATTAGTCAATTTTTTATATAAATATTAAAAATAAAGAATTTTAGATGAATTTGAAATACTTAAAAGTTTTTAGATCAAAATGTATTTTTATTTTATCAAATTAACCTTTTAATTTATGAATTAAGAGGTAAAAAGAGTTTTTAATATAATAATTCAAAATATAGGAGGGTAATAGTATAATATTAAAAATGCAGGGGTAGTAGTGGAATATACTAAAACACGGGGTAAGAGTAATTCACCCATTTTTTTGCACTTTTCCTCCTCCTAACCATGCCACGTCCTCCACTTTTTCTAACTTACGCTGACACTCACTCTCTCTCTTTCCTTCTTCTTTCTCTCGGCGCACTTTAGCCTCATCACCACCCCCATAAATAAACAATTTATACTCCAAAATTACTATAATTGTTTTTTTAAAAAAAAGAAAAAGCTGATAGAGCGTAAATAAAATTAAAAGAAAATTTGTTGCTTTACTACTGGTCTTAGAGAAAAGGTGAGAGAGATGGCTTTGGGGTTAAGCTAACGTGCGCAGGGGTGGGTTGTGGTGGCGGCGGCGGCGGCGGCGGTCTTCTCCGGCGATCTGTCTAAATCAAACCGTTGGATTTGGAGAAACATCTCTCTGGTCCCACTAAAATCTATGATGCAGAGTGTCAGATTTTCTGACAAAATTCATACACATCTAAATATATGTATATTTGCTTAAGAGATACACAGTTAGTTAATTAAAATTAACTTACTCTTATAAATATATAATACTATTAATTTTTATTAGTTTAATTATAATAATATATATGTTTTTTTGTGGTGTTGCTTGCTTGGTGGCTTTGTGTACAAGTTAGGTTTGGTATTGAGTGTGTGTAGGGAGAGTTGCAGCTATTATAATATAGGAATTTAGTATTGTAAATGAAGCAAAATTGGGGGCTGCAAGTGAAAGGAGGTGTTCTTGTGAGAAATAAGTCGGTTTCAGCTTCAGTTTTTAATTTAATGGAAGTTTTGTTATGGTATTTGCTTTTGTCTGAGGGGCTAAAGTTGTAAAATTTGATAAGGGGGCTGTTTGTGAAAAGATTATGGAGGGAAAGGAGCAGAGTAATGGTGGAGAAGGATTAATTGATAGAAGTAAAGTAAGGATTTTGTTATGTGATAATGATTCTAAAAGCTCTGATGAGGTTTTTAATCTCCTTTTGAAGTGCTCTTATCAGGGTATTCTTTTTTTTTTTTCTTTTTGTTATTTTTTTTGGGTGAAATTTTGTCGTATGATAGATGCCCTTAATTAGTTATCTCATATCATATAGCTTTTCTATGTTAACTTATTTTCTTTTCTTGTTGCTGTTGTAAAATTATAAAGAAAATATCGATGGCTAATTGCTTTAATCAGTGAATAATTGAAATTGGGGAGTATGATTATAAGCTTAAAAGGGAATTTAGTATTGTTCTTGTTCAGTAGAATTGTTGAAGGTGTGACTGTGATTCAGTTGATGCCATGAAGGACATGAAAGTTGTCATGATAAGCGTAATTGTGTATTAGAGTTAGCATTTTGTTGTTGTGGGCTTTACTATTCTTTCTTAAAAAAAAAAGAATCCTTGTTTTTTTTTTTTTTGATAGAAAGACTTCTTGGGTTTTTATACAAATTTAAAGATGAAAGAGAGATGTAACTATCAGGAGAAAAAATAATCCTATTTTCTTTGTTTCCTATGTTTCACCCTGCAATTTTGATCCTGAACTCATTCATGGCAGTAGAATTTAACCATGTATCTTTATTTTGTCTTTCTTTCTTCTGTTGATCAATATAAAAATCGCTTCAAATTAAAATGCTTCTCTGTAAATTATTTCTTGGTGGTTGAATAGAACCTAAAATTGATGAGGAAATATGGACAGAGGCTACATAAAGTGAATCTTTTGTGCTGTAGTTGTGTCAATAGTTTTTTTTGGTACTGCTGGAGTGGCCTTTGTTTTGATAAAATCACTATCTTGATTATGCTACCTGAGAAGGAAATGAAAATTCTTCTTAATGGATTGATTCTAAGTTGTAACATGTTTTAGTCATAGAAGCACCAAAATAGCTAAACCCTTAATTCAGCTTGCCTTTTGTAATAATGTCTAAAAGGATGCTTTTCCAGAAACAGCAGTTTCAACCCAATGTGTATGTGGGATTCTGTTTGAATCCATATATATCTTTCTTAAAGTTTTATTGATACTATCCAATTGGCTTAGCTTATTGTATATCAATTTTGAAACTTTCTTTTGTCTCATGTCCATTTCAACTAGAATTTGGTTTGTGAAGAAATCCTTCCTCACAATCTTTCACATCTTAATTACAGTCGCCCCCTTTTTTGAGAATGTTTCTTTTTCCATTTCATTTTGTTGTTTGGACTTTGAATATTTACTTCTCAAGGTAATGTGCAATTTCCTCAATACTCCTTTACTGCCTTTGCTTCACAGTTACATCAGTGAGAACAGCTAGGCAGGTGATTGATGCACTGAATGCCGAGGGACCTGATATAGATATCATACTTGCTGAAGTTGATCTTCCAATGAACAAAGGCATGAAGATGTTGAAGTATATCACACGGGATAAAGAGTTGCAGCGCATCCCTGTGATCAGTAAGTTTCTTTTTGTTCACTTCTGTTTTCCTTTACATTAGAATTCTTTAGGGCATGGTCCCTATTGTTGAAATGCTTTTGCTTTGTTTAGTGATGTCAGCACAGGATGAAGTGTCAATTGTCGTCAAGTGCTTGAGGTTGGGAGCCGCAGACTACCTTGTAAAGCCTCTGCGTACTAATGAGCTATTGAACCTATGGACGCACATGTGGAGAAGGAGGCGCATGGTTGGTTCTTCTGCTTACTAATCTTTCTTTTCCTTTCTTCTTCTTCTTGTCTGTCTCTCCTTCATCTTCTCTCTGTTAATCTTTCTTAGTGCAATGAGAAGTATTATGCATGCCCAGTGAATGTCAGGCAATTTTGTCAGAACCAAGTTGTTCATAACACTGTAAAAATAGTGTTAAGATGGACTTTTACTTAATGGTGATCGGTGCAGATGTGGTTTCTGAACTGCCTACTCTCACTCCAAGTGTAATATCACAATGCCTAAAGTAGTGACATGCTGTGTTATTTGGTTGTGGTGATAGCATCTTTGCACCTTCATCAGATGCATGTCAATGGCCACTTTTTGATTCTTTGTTGTTTCCTTGCATATTTCTGTCCTCATGACCTGATAGCAAACATGGCACGATTTATACACGTGAAGCAATATTGAGCTATTTATTTATATGTTTCTGATTGGCAGCTCGGATTGGCTGAGAAGGGCATTCTGAATTACGACTTTGATCTGGTGGCATCAGATCCTAGTGATGCCAACACAAATAGTACGACTCTTTTTTCAGATGACACAGATGACAAGTCTCGGAAGTGTACAAATCCAGAAATCAGTGCATCAACTCATCAGGAAGATGAGGTGAGTATAAATGTGCTTTTGAGCTTAAACTTTTAACATCAACTCCTCAGGAAGATGGGATTATGTGCTTATCATGACTTTCTTATGTGTTACGTTACATCTTAACCATTTCAAAACCTGAAGGTTAAATATGTTACACTTTTGTAAGTGGTTGATATGGAGGTAGTACCCGGTACACTACTTCAGGCTATGGAAGAGTTTCTTTTAAGACATCTAGTAGCATCTGGGGGGGAAGGAAACTGAGTAAAAGGAGGGAGGTGGGGATTAGACATGAATATACATGTGCATATGTTGAAAATATACATTACAACTTCGAATTACAGTACGTAATCTGTATTATGAATTTTTTTTCCTCAAAAAAGGCCAACCAGTAGTCTGGTGTGCTGCATCTCCATAACATTATAGGACCAATCCTGTTCTGTACATCAATCAATCCAATATCATGATTGAAAATGTTAAGGTTGGTGTTTGTCTTTTCCCCAGTCCGCTGCTGCCACTGCTCCTGCTGTTCCTGCTTTTGGTGCTGCTCCTTCTCCTTTTCCTACTCCTACTCCTACTCCTGCTGCTTCTGCTCCTGCTCCTGTTGCTACTGCAGATGGTAGTGGTGCTACTGCTGATGAACCTTCACCTAGCAATCAACTAGACTATCGACCCAATGTGCCAGGAATAAGTGACCGCAGAACAGGTTAGCTACTTCGCATATCCCAGCTGACACTTGCGTAGTATATCAGTTTGGCATTTGGCTCATTTTGCTTCTGGTTTACTGTTTGCTAGGTATCATTGGGGATTTAAAGATAAAACTATTAACTTTCTGGTTGGCCATTCTAAGAAAATGATGTATAAAATGAAGCTATCTGTCAGTCTGCATAGTGCACATGGTTGAGTTTGCAAGAGAAAAGCTTAGAAAAAAAACGTTATTTGCACTTTAACATTTAGGTTTAATTACAAAGTGATAGTGAAATGACATTATCTGATGTTGTAATTTCCATTTGCATTAGTAAAACCAGATAACTTGCTCAAGTATTTTGTATTCTTAAAAACTTTTTTTCTTCAATTGATGCCTGTTAAAAAAACTTCTTTTTTTTATGAATTTTCATTTTCTTTCGCTTTACTTTTTTTAAATAGTTCCTGTTTTAGTACATGTTGGGGTTTGACATAAGCAACTGCCATTTACGTCTTTTTTTTTTGTTGAAAACATCTGAAATCAGTTCTCTCAAGTCATGTCTAATTTGGGAATAAATAATATTCAGGACAATTAACATGTGGTCCAAAGAAGAGTGAACTGAAGATTGGCGAGTCATCTGCCTTCTTTACTTATGTGAAGTCGAGCACCATCAAAAACAATTCGCAAGGGTTTTCTGCAAATGAAGGCAGTGCTGTTCCAAGTCTGAGGGCTGAAGAAAAACTTCAAGCATGTAGTCAGCAGGTAGTTGTTGAAGCTCCATTACATGAAAATGGAGACACATGGCAGAGCTATTCACAAGATGATTTCCGCGGCAGCTCTAGCATCCCTGATTCTCATTCTCTGGAGAGATCCTGCACTCCGCCCATGTCGATGGAATTTCCGCAAAGGAATTTCAAGGACGACAAGCTCCCTCAGGTGTTTATGCATGCAAGAAATGAACTTCAACTTGATACTTCAGGTTTGTCCACACAAAGTATGTGTCCATATTACATGTCTGGAGTTGTGAACCCAGTGATGATGCCGTCATCAGCACAACTATATCAAAAGAATCTGCACGAGTTGCAAAATAATACACCTTCAGCTATGCTGCCTCAGTACAATCATCTTTCACAATGTGCCCCTCATGTTGCTGGCATGGCATCATTCCCCTATTACCCTGTTAATTTATGTTTGCAACCTGGTCAAATGCCTCCTACTAATTCATGGTCATCATTTGGAGGTTCATCTTCCCCTGATGTGAAACTAAATAAATTAGATAGAAGAGAAGCAGCATTGATGAAATTTAGACAGAAAAGGAAAGAGCGATGTTTTGATAAGAAGATCAGGTACGTTAACCGGAAAAAGCTTGCTGAAAGGAGGCCTCGTGTGCGGGGACAGTTTGTGAGAAAGGTAAATGGTGTCAATGTGGATCTTAATGGGCAACCTGCTGCTTCTGATGATGATGATGATGATGAAGAGGATGACGGTGAGCTTGCATCAAGGGATTCTTCTCCTGAGGATGATGCTTGGGGATCCTAAGATAAAGTTGACTGTTGCAGAGGTTCCATGTTACTGTTAGAAGCTTGTCACAGTTATGAAGCTTCTGTTTCGAATTCCCGTGAATCGATTATGCCATGTTCCATTGAAGATGTGTACGCAGCAGCATGCGAGGGGATTTATCATATCAAGATATGAATGCCTGGACTACCCTTACTGGTTCAGATCAGAATACTTGAATAATGCAGTGGCTTTGAGGATGCATTATATGGAGCTTCGTGCTGATCGATCTCGCCACGAGATTGTGCAAGTTGGAGGTTTGGTTGACAAATATATAATATTTTTCTGGTTCAAACTCCAAATTGTGGGCACACTGAGACAGCAATTCTTGCTTAAGAAGATCATGTAGCGAATTATATTTCTTTTTACAGGCCAATGGAAAAATATTAAAGCACTTGGATTGGATGACTTCTTGGTTTTTTTTTTTTTGGGTAAAGCTTTTAGGACTCGCATGCTACGGATCCTATTACACCACTCATTGAGTTTCTCATCATCCCGAGTTGAGAAATGAGAAGCTGTAAGTAAACATTTCTTGGAGGGGATGGAAATATCCATAGGCCCTACTTGTGAAATTGACAACCAAGTATCAGGTTAGGCGGTCCAAAGCCTTAAATCCTTTTTGTTGGAGGTGACATTACCAATGTTGAAGCCTGGAATTGACATTACAACCTCTTTTTTTAACGAATATTGCAGTTGGCATGTAAAGGCTGCCAAATGTTTAGCATCCATGCCAATAGTAATACCATAACAAGAAGTGCAACTGGTTCCAATGAGCTGAAACTGAGCTCCAAGAAAGACAAAAATCCAATGCTAATACTAATCAGGGATGGTGAGTGATCTAATGCTAATACTAATCTGAGATGGTGAGTGGAAAAGAAATACAAAAGCGTTTGTGATTTTCTTTTCCCCCCTAGCTTTCAAATCGTAAAAACTGATCATGAGTTGGTTAAAATAAAAAAAATAGAAGCAGCAAGTTCCTCATTGTGTCTTTATCCAATTATAAACTTAAGTACGTCTTCACATGCTTAACGACATGCTTAACTTAGTGGTCGAGATACTTGTAATCGATATCGAATCTCCAGGTTCAAT
>CANYLF012503906.1:0-14585 GCA_948193215.1 Bocquillonia castaneifolia
TCAAAAAAATATATTTAAAATAAAAATTTTAATTGTAAGCTATTTTAACAAATGTGTTAATTGAAAATTTAATTATATGACCGATTAAAAATTGATATATTATTTTAAAATTATTTTTCTATAAATAACAATAAACTACTATAAATACATACTGAACACATTTTCTTTCATACTTTTTATAATGTAAATTTAATTTATTAATAGTTGAATTTAAATATTAACTGATGAAAAAAATAAATTTTATATATTTATATTCAAGGAAAGGTCATATTGAATAAAATTAAGTTAAAAAAATAGTTAAATATATAAGGTGCCTTCTAGGAGTATTTTATTTTTTACAAAGTAAATCTTACTTTGTGACCTTATCACCATTGGATTGAAAGCTAACACTTTCATCTAATGGTATAGAAAATAAAGTAGCATAAAAACAAAGTAATTCTAGAATTTCCCAATATATAAAATTTATATTTTATTTATAATTAAAATGAGATAGGATCAAGTAAAAATTAAAGAATTATCAATTAATTTCATAAATTTTATTTAAAAGTCAATATGTAATAAGAAATTTTAAAAATAAAATAAAATTTATAAACGTCAAGTAAAGCTCGAAAATTCACCTAAATCTCAAATTATAAAAAAAAAAAAAAATAGAGGCAAAACAAAGTGAATCTACCTTGATTAAGTTATCTAAAAGACCCAGAGGAACGATCCAACCGTAAGCTTAGTTACTAAGCAAAAGATATGCTAAAGGGCAGGGCGCACAACTCAAAGCCGTTGATCAACACGTGTATTTTACACGCGTCAAAATCCCACGCATTTGTTAACACAGCGACAAGTAGAAGAAAACCCGAAACCTAAAATTTAAATCAGTAATAACAACCAAACCAAAGCAAAGCAGACGAGAAATCTATAAAAAGGCAATGAAATCTCAAACACTCTCACAATCTCTCCTTTTAATCATTACAATCTCTCTGTCGATTTTATCTTCAGTCATCGGAGACTCACTCTTTTGCGACGACGAAATGGCTACACTCGGCGGAATTCACGATTCCAAAGCCCATGCCGCTAACAGCGCCGAAATCGACGGTCTCGGCCGCTTCGCTGTCGAAGAACATAACAAGAAGCAGGTTTCTTCCTTTCCTTTCCTTTTCTTTTTGTGAAAAAAATTATTCTAGGATTGATTGATTAACTTGGATTTTAATTGAGTGAAGAATGCGATGGTGGAATTCGCAAGAGTGTTGAAAGCCAAAGAGCAAGTGGTGGCTGGGACTTTACATCATTTAACTATTGAAGCCATTGAAGAAGGAAAGAAGAAGATCTATGAAGCTAAAGTTTGGGTCAAGCCATGGCTTAATTTTAAAGAATTGCAAGAATTTAAACACTCTGATGCTGATGCTCACGCTGCTCCATCTTTTACCTCTTCTGATCTTGGTCTCAAGAAAGGTTCGATCTTTTCATTTTACCCTTTTCTTTCTTTATTTTAGGGTTATTCGCGATTTAGGGTTAGTAGTTGTATTGTATTGTCATGATCTTTTATTTTAAAGATACTGACTCCTTGAGTGTTTTGTCAATTTTCTTGATGTTAAAAAAATGGTTCATCATTATATTATTATTTGCTTGATTAATTTAAGCCAATCCAGGGTTTAATCAATCTATTTGCCTTTCAGAATAAATTAATAGGTGATCACTTTGGGTTTTTTTGTGAATTTGTTATTATATTCTTATTGGTCTAAAGAAAAAGGTTTTTATTCAAGATTTTAGGCTTTGTTATCGGACATTATAATTATCTATGATTAAGATACTGACTTGGAGTTTTGTTAAATAGATGGGCACGGTACTGAATGGAAAGAAGTGGCAGCGCATGATCCTGCTGTACAAGATGCAGCAACTCAGGCTGTCAAGACTATTCAGCAGAGGTCTAATTCTTTGTTTCCTTATGAACTTCAAGAGATTGTTCAGGCTAAGGCTCAGGTATATTCTTCATTAATTTCAATTTTTCTTATATATAGATGTAAGAGAACATTGGACGATTGTGGTGTTTTGGGATGTTAATTTCAACTGAAATTCACTTCTGACAAATTGCATTTTATTGAACAAGTAGAATGGCTAAAGCATGATTCGTAGTTCTTCTTTTTGTGGACTTCCACATTATCATATCAGTACTCATGTTTTATCATCTTAAATATGAATCTATCTATTATATACATATAAAAGCAGAAGCAGAGAGAAGGTTTCCACTTTGTGTTGACACGTGGCACTTCTCTCGCTTCTCCTTTATTCTCTCTACTTCTTCTTTACACCAATAGATATCTACTTCACCAATAGAAATGTTCTTCACTAATAAACATGTCTTTTAACAAAACACTTACCTTTACCAATAGACATATCCTTTTGCAGCCAATGTCCTTTTACCAAAAGACGTCTTTTGCCAAAAGACGTGTCCATTGCCAAAAGACATATTTACCAATAAATACGTCCATTTGTCAATACACATCCTTCTACCAATAGACATGTCCTACCAAAAGACATCATTTATCAAAAGACGTCTCATTACTAATAAACATGTCATCTACCAATAAACATATTTTTTTACCAATAGACATAACTTTTACCAATAGATATATCATTCTGTTAATATACACGTCTTTTTACCAATAGATACGTACTTCACTAATAAGTATGTCATTTACCAAAAGACGCATCTTTCAGCAATAGATATGTCCTTCCCTAATAGACATGTCATTTACCAATAGATATATTCTTTTAATAATAGACATTTTCATGTTCTTTAACAAATAAATAAATATACTCAACTAGATATATTCTTTTACTAATAGACATTTTCATGTTCTTTAACAAAGAAATAAATATACTCAACTGGCATATAACTAGTTTGGAATGTAAATCTGGGAAGGCCTTGTTTGGAATGTGGTTATGTGAATGTGAATTGCATTCATGTAAAATTATGTCATTCTCAAAATACATTTGTAATATCCTGTATTTTTGAATTTCACTATTTGAAGAGTTATCTTTAAAGATAGTTTGAATTATTTTTTGAATAATTTATCAATGTATAAAAACTTAAGTATTTGAATTTGATTCATCTTATAAAAATTTTAAATAAAGTATTTGCCCTATTTATAATCATAAAATAAAGAATATATTTTTGACATTCAGTTATTGTTTTAATTAATACTAAATTAGTACATAATTAATATTTAGTGTTCAGTTAGTTTTATAATTTGATATGTATAGTACTTTATTTATTTTATGTTAATAATTTTAAGATTTGATTATTTAAACTTTATAAGTTGGATTAAAACGTAACTTTATATAGAAGTTTGTAAAGAAAGTTTAAAGTCTGTAAGCATAACTGTAGAATTTATGACCCCAGTAGAATAATAGGCGTCTATGGGGCATACTAATTTTTCATGCTTATTGGAAGTATCATCAGGAGAGTTTTGACCAAATGTCTTTTTGCTTCAAAACCCTCTTTTTGCTTTTTGCTTTTTGCTTTATGTTGATGAACTAATGCTTCTAAGTTTTGATAACTGATGACACTATTTACTGTGAATAGGTGATTGATGATTCTGCAAAATTTGACTTGCTCCTCAAGGTCAAGAGGGGAACAAACGAGGAAAAGCTCAAGGTTCAGGTGCACAAAAACAATGAAGGCAACTTTCTTCTCAATCACATGGAACCACATGCCTAACTGTTGAAGAATTTACTGACGATGTAAAAAAAAAAAAAAAACAAATGGATTATATTTGCTCTACTATTTGCTTCTACACTGCTTTTTGCTCTGGATTCTTACTACTGTAATCTGTTTGCTTCAACTGCTTTTAACTCTGGATGCTTACTACTGTAATGCGTTTGCCCTGTTATTATTAAGAAGCGCTAGTTTCCCATGTGGGATTTTATTCAATAAATTTCATGTTCATGTGGTATTCATGTAGTTTTTGTGTCACTTTATCAATATCAGGCATCAGGAGCCCCATAAAAGAATTGAGCAACGCATTATAATGATCAAACATTAAACAAATATTTGAGGAGCTTTACTATTGTCTTTCTGTCTGTAACCTTAACCAGCTGATCAAATCAATTTGTACCATTAATCACTTCTCTAATTAATTAATCACTTATCTAATTAAAAAGGAATGATCATTGACCAGATACTAATAAAATGTCATTTGGACTTCAGACTACAATTAAAAAGGAAATCATACACAACAATCTCAAACAGCAACTTCTACTAAGGTTGCTGTGTTCGTCCTGCTCCTACATTACATTACGTATTTGAATCACACAAGCTAATATTCTGAAACTGTCAGCAATCTACTACAGGAAGGGGTCGTCAGGTGGCATATAACAGAAGAAGAAAAACACACAGCATTTTGTTCCAGCCATTCCAAGGAAGAATGGAACAGAACGCACATTCACTCTCTAATGAGTGATGATGCTGCAGGTTCTACACCTTCTGCTGCTTTCCTCTTCTTGTCTTCAAGCCCATTAATCAGAACCCAACCACTAACCACTTACTAGAAGCTACTAATGGTAGGTTAGCCTTCTTCATCGTAATCTTCTTCCTCCTCGTCTATTCTTGTGCCAAGTTGTGCAAGCTGGAATGGATCGATGGCCATCTTATCCATTTCAGAAAGTGACCAACCTGGATATTCTTCATGATTAGTTTCAGCAACAGATGCCACTGATGAGCTATTGGCTGCTTTTGTTGTTGTCGTAGTTGTTGCCACCGATGCTGGTGCTGCAGCAGCTGCAGCTGCAGCTGCTTTTGTATCATCATTGTCATTAACGTCAGCATTCAGATCAAAGTTTCTTTCTGGTGCATTGGCACCATCAGTGGCTATGATACTTTCCTTTGATGACTCCTTTGATTCTGAATCATTTTCTACAACCATTCCAGGATTGGAGTTGTCTGTTATCGGTTGCTGAAGAGTAGTACTGGGTTCAGATTCAATGTCACGATGAGAAGACTCTCGTTCCGCATTTCGAGCACCTCGTCCACGGCCTCTCCCTCGACCACGGCCTCTTCCTCTGCCACTGCTGCCCGCATGGCTCATCTCATGCTGCAAAATTTTAATGCATTAATTTAACATTGTTGGTAAACTTCTTGAATCTACAGCTCTAAATTCTCACCAAAAACACCAAATTTGAACAGCTAACATATACTAGCTACAAGATTCATTACTTATTATTGTGAATTTGTAGTAAATCACACCATAATGCACATTTAACTAACCCTGAACTTAGAGAAGTGGAGGCATCAGAAACTAGCCAGTGTTCTCAAAAAATCAGAAAAAAAATAAAATAGCATTCTCCTGTGTTGAACTATAGATAACACCAATTTAAATAATCTACATTCTTAGTTTTGGAAGGTTATCTTACCATCTTGCTTCTCTTGGACTCTTCATCACTGTCATTGGATTCATCCCCCATAGGTTTCCTGGAAAACGATAATAACTTTAGTTTAATACTTTTCAATTACAAAGAAAGGAGGAAAAGGGGATAGGAGCTATGGGAGAATAAAGGGTGAAAAACTTCTATAACCACCTCTTCTGAAGGGTTCTGTGATCTGAAGCATTATCAGCATGACCGTGACTATGTCCATGACCATGACCGTAATCAGGAACCCTACTGACAATTTCTCTAAGAAAATCGAACACATTGTAGCTCTGTACGCAATGCTTTCTGCATATCAAACAAGGAATTCAATTAGATCATCCACTAGCAGTAGCTTCGAGAAGAAGGTAAAACATAAGGAGGTTCAAAATGGAAACAGCAGTGTGAACACCATTGTGTCCCCCACATCTTAACTCTTAAGCAAGAAAAGAAGAAGCTTCAGATAGCAAATACTCCTTCCGTTCCACAATAACTGTCATTTTAGAATCTTTTTTTTGTCCCAAATTATCTGTCGCTTACAAAAATCAATGAAGCATTAATGATGCTTTTTCGAAGTTTACCCTTATCAACACTATAAATTACAACTATTATAAGTAATTAATGAAGAGTGAGGTAAAGTGTAGTTTAGTCAATAAGGATATATTTACCTAAAATCTAGATGATTTAATGATTATCCTTAATATGTGTGCACAAACCTTAAAAGACAAATATTTTGGAACGGAGGGAGTACAATAAAAAAAAAATCTCCATTCTTCTACTTGTAATCATCTAGAAACATAAAGCAACACAAGAGAGATTTAAGTCCTCAAAAAACAATCCAAAATCTAACTGTCAGTGCATTTTCTCACTTACAAATGCAATGAATTCATAGTTTTTGCACCTCGCTGAAGGGTGATTTCATATGTACGGTCACAAAGGTCTTGCAAAAACAATTCCAATGCTTTAGCTGCAATAAGATTCAAGAAAAGTATTAAGAACCAAGTGAATTGGGATAATCATTGAACTTCAGGCTACAAGCATGGATTATAACAGATACTTACAAACTAAAACAGGCACAGCCAGTGCTATTTTCCCAACATCTTCATCAGCTTGCATTATCTTTTTAATGCGAGCCTGCCAAATTAATATTTTCCATCAAATAACGACACATGATATAAGAAATCACACTCATCGATAGATAAAATTGAAAATACATTAATAGATTTCACCAATCCTCCCAATTTGTAACAAACTAATGAAATATAAAAAAAGCACAATCACAAGTCACTAAATTTACATATTGTTTGAAGGTATGGGTAGAAAGATCTATAAATTAGTTCAAGTTATCCTTCAAAAATGTCGAAGTCGAAATAATCTTCTAAACCTATTTTAAGTAAGCATACAAGCTTTATCCGAGTTATTGTATTTTAAAATCATTTTAGTGAGGTCAATTAAGTAAAACCCCCCCATAAAAAGGTAAATGTAATGCCTATATTCTTTTCCTTTGAACTGGCTGCACTCAACTTAAGCACACTTCGATCTAAATCCCAATCTAACTCCTAGATTGCCAATATTTAAGAGATCCAAGAGGCTTCTTTCGAGGTGAAACAAATTGATACATCTGAATTTTCTACACTTTCAAGCTCCAAGATCAAAGTAAGCATTTAACTGAAACCAGATCTGCACAAGGCTGATTACTTTTAATCGGCATGTCATATTTGTAGGGTAATGTTTTAAAAGGGAAAATTTAGAAGAGACATAAAAAAATCCATCAAGAAATCTAGAATAACAAGAGAAGATTGGTCATCAAACATTGCCAGAAGCACATGCAAGATGCATGATGTCAGAATTGTACCCTGATTATCCTTTTTCACCAAAACAATTACCCCTGCAACTAAGAATGTTTTAAAGCTGAATGATGATTCATGAAACATACAAACCAGAGTGGGATACCACCTTCCGGTATCTAAAATACATGTCCCATGACCTACGACTAAATAATAATTGAGCAAGACGGTGACTGGTGAAACTAAACCTTAGCAGATCTAAAACCAAGTATCAATATGAACAAGAATTATTTCGACACTAAATTCAAGCGGAACAGTAGTCTAAAACCCTACAAAACTCTCATTGACTACCAGGTATAGGTTACCTTAACAAACTCTTCAAACTGACCAATCCAGTCATTCACTTCAATATTAACCAATCGAATGTTGCTAATGCCGAATGCAAGTAAATCATCTCTCATAACGGAAAGACGATGCACCGGTCAACAAACTAATATCAATATCAAACCAGTCAACAACAAATATGGTAACCACCCGACCATATCAACTCCATACTTGACATAACCATCGACGAGTATAGACTATTACAACCGTAATCATTGCCAATCAAATAATACAGTCATTAAACCTTCTCAAAATGAAATACCCAAAAACTAATTTTTCCTATAAATTATAATCCAACATAAAATTTCAAAAATTAGAAAAAGAACTAACCCAGATCTCATATCAGCAAAAGATCCCTAATTTCGAAACACCCACCTCGTAAATCCAAATTTAATCAACAACCCACAAATCAAAACACTAAAAAACCACAGATCAAAACGTAAAGTAATCAAATTTACATACAAACCCTAAATTAATCAATCAATAAAGACCTTTGACCTCACAATCAAGAATCCATATCCAAAAATTAAAATAAGAAGTAAAGAAGTAAACTTACAGCTGGGAAACGTGTGTCGAGCTTCTTCCTCATGGGTTTGTCAGATTTGGATCATTTAAATAGATAAATAATTACAATAGAGAGCGAAAACAGCCAAAAAAAGCGAAATCGAAATCGAAATCGAAATCGAAATCGAAATGATTTTATTTTACTTTTTTAAAATTTTAAATAAATCAAAATCATTCCTTTAGTTAATGAATTAGATATGTATGCTTCTTCTACAGATCCGAAAACACGATAACAATAAAAAGAAGAAAAAGAAAAAGAAACAAACAGAGACTCTGTTTCCACGGAAAATCCGTCCGTACGAGTTTGACAAAAGTTTTGTTAAATTAAAAAAAATATTTGAGGATAATACTACCTGACTGTTATTTAATTTATGCAACAGTTTGTGTTAAAGAATTACAAGTGTAGCTACCTTATTAAACTGTCGTACTTCTATCAGGTCAACCACTCTAGAAGTTTAATAACAACAATAATAATAGTAAATAATAACAGCTCGTTCTCTCTCTCAAAAAAAAAATAACAGATAAAAAAAAGTGATAATAACAATAATAAAAATAACTTATTTATTTATATAGTAATTGATAACTATTAGTAAATAAAATCATGGTCGTAAAAACCGGACCGATACAATTGGAAATTGATGGTTAATTTGATTCAAAATAAACACAAAATTGGAGCTCTCAAATGAATTGGGAGTTGACTAATTTTAATTGATTTAACAGGTTTTGAACTAGTTAAATCAGTTATGATGGATCTATGCTTTAAAAAAATAAAATAACTAAATTATTTTGTTAAATCGACCGGACAAACAATTAAACTAATCTAACCGGTTGAACTATAAATTAGTGACCTAGTGAGTTTGGTTTATAAAACAATAGTATTTGATATTTATTGAAATATTATTAAAGTTTATCATGAAAAGTTATCGTGTTATGTATTTCAAAAAAAATTATAAGATAAGTATGAATTTACCGATAGATAAAATTTATAATCAATCTAAAAGTTTTAAATTTAAATTCATCCTTTTCAAATACAAAAAGTGAATAAATTATAAAGCTATATAGAAATTTTTGTCATCATTAAAACCAAGTAACAGGCGCATATACACACACACACACACATATATATATGCTAAGCCTTGAAAGTGTTCAGTTAAAAATCTGATATTTGACTTACTTCTTGATCTCTCGATTGATTAAAATTACCGAGATGTCAAAAACTTGAATTTAAAATATTTTTAATTAATCATTAAATAAAAATTATAATTATAGTAATTTCTTATCCAGCTATAACTTGACAACTTCTATTTCAAATCATAGTTTTATTAAGCTTATACGTCTATTCACTGTTCTTTCATTCCAATACCATTGCTTTATCATATTCCTACGCAATTTATATATATATAAATGCTGAGTCCTAAAAGTGTTCAGCAAAAAATCTGACACTTGATTCACCTCTTTTTCTCTTAAATGAGTAAAATCACTGATGTGTGGATTATTAGAATTAAGTATTTTTTAATTTTAAATCATAAATATATCAGTTTCAATTATGAATTTCTAATTGTTTTCAAACTCTTAGTGGGAACTCATCCAATGATGTTGAGATAAGTATAAATTATATTAAGTCTATATCTTTTATTTAGTTTGCATTCATCCTATTAGCTCCATTTTTTCGTACGACTCTGTTATATTAAGAATGATAATTACTCTCTCTAATATATATTGGACCTAGCCGCGCATATTGAAGTGAATAAGCTAATAAAAGGAAGGCCGGTTGATAATTTGGAATTTATCAATGGATGAGGCGTTACTGTGACTCTGTTAAAGGTAGGGATGATTTTCTTTTACCTTTTGCACTATTAGATTTCATTTATTTATTCATTCATCTATGTGCTAATACATAAATATATTGTGTACACTTTTACTAAGCTTCATATTTTGTTTATGAAATTTACTCCTGGATTCTTGATATATGACGGGAGGTAACAATTGATTTCCACAAAAGATTTCGGCATTTTCATAATTAACATAATGCATAACGTTGAGGTGATTCCCAATTGAATCTAAAGGCTGCCAAGAAAAGCTTTATAAGGTGTGTGTCATAGGGTTTATTTAACTTGTACTGAATATTGATTAATTTTTTTTTGTATTTCTGTATTAAGGATGATATTATGGTCAATGGGCGTGAATTAGAGCCTAAAACAATCTCATCTAGGAACCATTCACATTAAAAAATTAAGTATTTTTATTTTAAGAGGTGTGTTTTTTTTTCTTGGAGAATAATGATTACATATATAATTTTATTTGGGTATTTGGTTTTCTTCTCTTTATATACTTTTTTCTTCATGTTGTTGTTATAAATTATAATCAATCAACTAAATCAATTGAATTTACTGTTGGTTATGATGTTAGTTGCTTTCTTCATGGGTCAATCTAATGTTTAATTTGTATGAAAATTAAAATGCAGGTTTCATTAACATGTTAATAATTAATGATACCAATTGATGGAGTGGTACCAATTGATGCGACAACACTTTCCTGATGTTATAATAAAAAAAATTAGAATTCATTTCCTTTTTTTTTGTATTACTGATTTTTTTTATATATATGCAGAAACAACATACCAAAGTGATTATTATTTATAATTAATTAAAACAAGTCCTAATCATTCTAGAATTTGTAAGCAGCCTTAGTTATGGTTTAAGCACAATAAATAGATGGAACCAAAGCTGAAAAATTAATATCTCTTTTCTTTATCTAAAAATAAATAAGAAAACTTAAAGAATTTCTCTTTCCTTCATGAAAAATAATGAATATAATTTCACAAATTTCTCCATCATTCAAACCATTAAAGCATTAATTAAAGATTGAAGACTTAAATTTAAAAAGGTATATAAATTTTTTTCATTTTTTTAAACGTGAATTCTTTAATTTTTATTAGTTTAGATTTTCTTTTTTTATATAGCTATCAACTGATTATTTAAAGTATATTTAGTAATTAATTTATATTATTATTAGAGTAGAATTAGTGATTAATTATTTTATCTGAATTAAATTCAAGTTTTTATTTAATTTTCATAGAAAATCTGGGTTTTAATGTGAAATTTGCAGTCTGACAGTGTAGCAACTTCAATGGGCCATAACTTATGCTAGAAAACTCGGAATTGGGTGATTCAAAAGTCTAAATTCAAGATAAAATCGAGATCTACAAATTTCATAAAGAAGTTGTGCCCATTTTGATGCTGTAGATATCCAAATATTGATTCGCAAGTCAGACACTCCGTGAAGTTTTAAGGAAAATCTGAATTTTACAAGAAATTATTATTTAGAATTAATTAAAAGAAGTCCTAATCATTTTAAGATTTGTGAGCAGCCTTAATTAGAGTTTAAGCACTATAAATAGATGAAAACCAAGGTTGGAAAATTAATATCTCTTTTCTCTTTCTAAAAATAAACAAGAAAACTTAGAAGAATTTCATAGTAGATAAGAAACTCAAAGGCTTCAACGATTAATTAAAGATTAATTACATTTTCTCTTTCCTTCATAAAAATAATGAATTTAATTTCAGAATTTTCTCCATCATTCAAACTATTAAAGGATCAATTGAAAATTGAAGACCTAAATTTAAAAAGATATATAATTTATTTATTTTTTAACCGTAAATTCTTTATTTTTTATTAGTTTGGATTTTTTTTTCTATAGCCATCAATTAATTATTTAAAGTTCATTTAGTAATCAATTTATATTATTATTATAGTATAATTAGTGATTAATTATTTAAATTAAATTCGAGTTTATATTTAATTTTCACTGAAAATTTGGGTTTCTAATATAAAATTCGCAACTTGAAAGTGCAGCACATTTTACGGGCCATAACTCGAGTTAAAAGACTCGGAATTGAGTGATTCAAAAGCCTAAATTTAAGATAAAATACCTCCAACTTTCATGAAAAAGTCATGGCTATTTGAAGATAAAAAAAACCTGGAAAGTGAGTTACAAATTAGAAGTTATGTGCAGTCTTAGTTGAAATCAAAATTTTAAAATAATTAAATATTTAGAATTAATTAACATAACTTCTAATCATTCTAGGATTTATGTAAAAGTGTAGTTAGATCTTGATAGAGATAAATAGATCAAAATATTGAAGTTGATTTAATAAAATTTTTCATCATTCATTCAAATTATTGAAGTATGGATTGAAGATTTAAAACCTAAATTTAAAAGGTATATATTTTATTTGTTTTTTTATTAGTTTGAGTGTTTTATTTTCTATAGCCATCAACTATTTAAAGTCTATTTAGTAATCAATTTAGATTATGATTAGAGTGGATTAGTGATCAATTAGTTTATTTAATTATTCGTATTTATATTAAATTTTTGTAGGAAATTCATATTTTTAATGTGAAATTCACAGCTTGAAAGTTAAGCATATTCAACGGGCAATAACTTGAGTTAGAAGACTTGAAATTGAATGCTCTAAAAGCCTAAATTCAAGATAAAATTGACATCTGCAACTTTCATGCAGGAGTCATGGCAATTTGAAGATAGTAAATACCTGAAAAGTGAGTTACAAATCAATAGCTTTATTTTTCTACTATGAATTCTATAGTTTTGCTTTTAGCTTTATTTTATTTCGTATAATCATGAACTAATTATTTAAAGTCTATTTAGTAATTAATTTAGATTAATTATGTTCTTTTTAGAGTATAATTAATGATTAACTAGTTTATTTAAATTAAATTCATACTTATATTAAGTTTTAATGTGAAATTCGTAAGTTGAAAGTGTATCACATTCGACGAGCTATAACTTGAACTAGGAGACTCAAAATTGAGTGATTCAAAAGCCTAAATTCAAGAGAAAATCGAGATCTACAACTTTCATGGAGAAGTCGTGGCTATTTAATGACTGTAAATACTTGCAAAGTAAGTCACAAATCTGAAGTTATGTGATGTGCAATCTTGGTCAAAATCTAAATTTTAAAAGGCTACATGTAATTAATCGAAACAAGTTCTAATCCTTCTATGGCTTTTGGGTAGCTATAATTAGATCTTGAGATGTATAAATATATCAAAATTAAAATTGAAAAATTGTTGTTCTTCTCTATCTAAAAAAAATTGATAAAAATTTTACAAAATTTTTCATCATTCAAACTATTGAAGTATGGATTGAAGATTGAAGACCTAAAATTAAAACGCATGAATTGAAGATTGAAGACTTAAAATTAAAAAGGTATATAAATTTTTATTTTTTTGCCATAAATTTATTGGTAATTAAGTAATATGTTTTAGTTTAAAAAGGAAAAAAAATGATTTAATAACATACTTATATCAATAACAAGAGCCACATGCAACACACGTAAGGAAAAAACTAGTTTTATATAAATATTAGACCATGCTAAACTTTTTTTTCTTTTAAGAAAACCATAATATATATCATTGTAATAAATCAAAACACATCAAACATTCATGAGGATCTGACATAGAAAATGAAACCCTGACTAATATATGAGCAAGCGTATTCACAGATCGATGAACAAAAGAAATTGTACAACTCTCTATTTCTCTAAAAATATTCTACAATCAGAAATTAATAAACTAAATTCTGATCTATCTTTATCTTAACCTCTGATTGTCTTGACCACGTTAAGACAATCCAACTCCATATTGATTTCCTGCAGTTTGCAATCTTTGATCCATGACATATGATATCGAACTCCCATAAAAAAAAGAGAAAAAAAAACTCCCACATAAGAGGAGAGAAACAAATCTCTCATAAAAAGAAAACAAGCCTATACTAAAAGATGAAAATATCTAATTTTTTGAAATAAATAAAAGAAAATTGATTTAAAAGGGAGTTTATCGTCGGAGAAAGAACCGACGACAACCCCAAACAAAAAAAGAATAAAGAATTTTTTCAGAAAAAAAAAAGATAAAAGTGGCTAGAAAAAAAGATGAAAGCGGCTGGAGTTTTTTTTTATTAGACCATACTAACTTCTATCAAAAGTAGAAGCATCTTTACATTATTTTAAAAAAAATTATGAAATATTTTGAAATTTAATGGTTTAACTGAGATCTTATCTTTTGCCCGACTAAAATAGATGCATTGTGTAAAATAGAGCTCAAGATACAATGGCGCTTTTGTATCAACATATGCACTAAGCTCTTTTTGGTCCATGTCTCGGAGATGATGAGAACAAAACAATACAAAATGGTTTTTTCACTAATTTTTTTTCCAACTGCAGTTGTAATCTAATAACCAAAAAATGATGTTAAAAAAACCAAAAATCCGTTTCCTGTCCAGAAAAAGAGCATAAGACCGCAATTTGTTTTTGAATATTTAAAAAGATTAGCTAATTTATATAAAGGAGTATTTTTCATTAAACTTGTTAAAATATCTTTATTTCATTAATTTTTAGAATTATTAAGAAATAAAATTTCCAATACTCCACTCTT
>CANYLF012504435.1:0-22564 GCA_948193215.1 Bocquillonia castaneifolia
TATATATTAATTAGAACATGAAATGAAATAAGAATAAGAAAATATAACAATGATAAAGAAGCAAAAATATAAATAACAAATAAAAGAATAAAAGAATAAAATTAAACTAAATAATATATAACAAATTATAGTAAAATTAAAATATGTAAATAATAATAAGATTGAGATAAGAAAAACTTACTAATTGAGCAAACTCGTGCTGATAATGTGTTATAAAAAGATTAAAATAAGGACACAAAATTAAGAGGATAATTTCAATATTATTTCAAACACACTAGTTCCTCACTAATATTTTCATAAAACTCTTAACTTTTATTTCTTCTCTTATTTTTTCATATCTTACACAAATGAACCCATAGGGTATTTATAGATAATTTCATTCATCAAATATCAATTAATTATTAAGCTAGTGCTAATTGATACTATCTATCAATTTTAAGTTAGTATTAATTAATTAGGCATTCACTATCTCTCAATTATTAAGCTAATGTACATTCACTTTAAATAAAATATTTATAATAAAATTGTACTTATTTGTTTTTGTATGCAATTTCACGGCCGATTGACCCATACTTGATATTTCAACCCGACCCGAAGTTGTCCTAAAACAAATACGACCTAGCCCACAGCCACTAACCCGACTTCTGCATTGACAACAGCAAACGAATCTCGTCTCCCTCTTTTATATTACCACTGAAAACAGAGAGAGATAGAGATCCGATCAACCAAAATAATTTTAAAAAGGATAAAAATCTGAGTTAACTCAGTGAGTCAATTTAAAGCACTCGGAGCTTGTAAAATAACCAATGGATCCAGCTACTACGCCGCTAGGCAAAATGTTAATGGAGGAAATAACACCGGTGGTTATGGTCCTCCGTACACCACTGGTGGAAGAAGCTTGCATTAAGAACGGTCTTTCCTTCGTTGAAATGGTTACTCCTTTTTGCAACTTCACTAACATCGACGGTTAGTTCTTTTTTAATCTTTCTTTTAATTATTAATAATTAATTAATTAATTAATTTATTAAATTTTTGAAATGCAGTTCCTGTACGAACGTCGAGTGATCAACCTTATAGGCTGCAGAAATTTAAGCTTAGGTTATTTTATGAATCGGATATTCGCCAACCTAATTTAGAGGTACAATATAATCTATTAATGGAAATGATTAAATTTTGAATTTTCTTTTACTTTTTTTTTGTTGTGTTTGGAATTCAGTTCTGTCAATTTAAAATTGAAATTAAAAAATGACATGATTTCGCTGTAATTAAATTGAATTTAAGCTTATTGAGAGAGTTAGCTTTGCGCTCTGCTATAGCAAATGTGCAAAGAATTGTCTATCACTGTATTGTTGCTATTATCTTCGGTAGTGGGATATATTGGTAAATTTAGGTTCCAGAGAAAAGCTGTACTTTTATTTATTTTTAATGCTGAAAATAATAATTTTTGGTTATATTAGGTAGCGAAAGAGAGATTGAAGAATGTCATTACACAAGCTGGGGAGAAAGATGTTACTGACTTGAACTCGACTACACCTCCTATCACTGATGTACTAGCTAGTAAGTTAATGTTGTTAAGTGAGCATGCACAAATTTTATTTTATTTTTGTTGTTCCTTTAGTTTTCTTCCCTGAAACTAAGTTGTGCTTTATACTTGTTCTTGTGAATGTAGCATTTTGTTTTCAGTTAATGCTATCTTGGACTCATTGTCTGTGTATATGCTTTTTTTATTTTTTAGTATTAGTTTTTTAAAGATGTCTTTAATGCAGTGCTTCTGATAACTTTTCTTTATTGGAGAGTTGAACTCATAGAATTGCTTTTGCTGATTCTGAAATGTTTACAATGCGCAGGCTCTGAATCTGAAATTTTACCATCGTGGTTTGAATTTTTTAATAAAGAACTTGTACGCACCGTGTCCTTTTCAGACCATGAAGCTTTTGACCATCCTGTGGCATGTAAGCTTTCAGAAATTATCAGGAACTAGTACTTCTTGTTTGATTTCCCTTTTTTTTTTTGAATCTCTATTATTGTTTTTTTTTTTGCTTCATTTTGGTCTTGGAATGACTATTCTCCAAATATTATTTTTTTTAATAATCTTTCATTCTTTTGGATTTAAATTACAGGTCTTTTGGTTGTTTCTTCAAAAGATGAACAACCTATCAACAGATTTGTTGACCTTTTCAACAGTAACAAGTTGCCCTCTCTTCTTAATGATGGTGCCATGGACCCAAAGATTTTGAAACATTATTTATTGGTGCATGATAACCAAGATTGCTCTTCAGAGAAGTATTCTAGTCTTTCCTTCTTAATTGTTATCCTAATCCAGTGAAGTCTTGTTCTGCATATTTTAAATATGGCAGTATAATTGCATAAGACAAGTGATTGCCTCAGCTATGTGATGCTTTTTATTGCCTCAGCTATATGATACGTTTTTGCTCTCTTTCTTGTATTATGCTACTCTTGCTTTTTACTAGGGGGAATACGTGTTGGCATTTGTATTACCCTTTTTAGTGTGAGAGAATTCTTGAGGTGAGATTACGAAGTCATATCTTGGAACAGTGATGAAAGAAATTTCTACTGAAGAACCTGAGGAGGAGATGTTGATTGTGGTACCTGAATCATTGTTTACTTGTTTAGAGTTGTAGCCTTTCAGGCCTACTGCAGGACTCAGGCTTGGGTTAAAATTCAATTGAAAGTCAGTCAGAAAGAGACAGAAATGGGAGAGAGGGATTTGGGTTCCAAAGAAGTTGAAAATGAAGGGAAAGAAAGGGGGAAGTGCACTATTGTTGTGGTTTATGATTAGGGGACTGGTTTCAGTCAAAATGGTCTCATATTAACAGTAATCTTTAGCATAAAATCAAAATTTATTTCATTAATGTTTCTTTTGATTTGCAACCTGATACATTGAGATGACTTCATGATTATGTGTGGCAATTTTGATTTCTTCCCCTTTTCACTAGTCAATCCTTGCCGATACTGCTGACCTCATTTGATTGTTTCACTGAAATATAAATCATGGTAGGAGGGGCAATAAGGAACTCCAAACTCTTTTGATAAACTGATTATCGATAGATTAATTCTTGGTCTGTAGACTAGCTAATACAAAAGTTCAAGTGTAACAACAGATAATGGAGTTTTTATCCACCCGAAATGGTGTGAAAGAGAACAATCATGCTATTCTACACATCTTTTGTGCAGAATCAGTTTTATGTTTGTTCCATTTTGTCATCCACTAATTGTACTTTTTGATCTGCATCTGAGTTTAACGTTGATACTTGTTACTACTTAGATTAGACTGATACAAGTATGATTTCTTAGATGATTATTCCTTTTTTCTGTTGGTTTCAAATGGGGTTAAAGAAAGTTTTGCTTTACCAGGTTTTTGAATGAAAGGGGCCAGGGAATAGTTAGATTTCATTTTCATGTTCCACTTGTAATATTCGAAATATAATTTGTCATTTTCTTTCTTCCATTTTGCTATAATTATTTTAAAGTAGTCCCTAACTTCCTTTCATCTTGTTAAGTTTTTGGAGCTGGTCATTTGAGAGATAAGTTTCTAATGGTTTGCACATAACTAGGCTTGTTTTTGAACCTCGTTTTTCTGCTGTGCAGAGCAACAAAACTTCTTACAGAGATGAAAAATACATTTGGTTCAAATGACTGTCATGTGCTTTGCATCAATTCTTCTCAAGAGGAGCGGATAGAACATCAGGAGAACCTCTGGGCTTCTTCTGTAAGCTACTTCCAAATTCTATAATTATATTTAATGTTTCAAAGATAACACTATCTGGATATAATCTTTGGTTAAAACCATTGAAAAATGCCACCAACTTATGTTCTTTTGCAACAGAAATATGTGGCTTCTCCAAATCAGCAACTTGGTTGTTTTCTCAATATCCATGATGTTAATGAGGTACTTTTCTTTTATCATGACTGGTTAATGGTGCTATGAGTAGATTTTTTTGACTCTTTTCCTTTACAATTACAAGTTGCATTAGAGAGTTTAATCAGGTTATTAATTTTGTGTAAGATTGGAACAGATAAAAGATCTGATGCAGGAATTATCATCTAAACTCATAATTCCTTATATGGAGCAGAAAGTGCGTGTGCTTAATCAGCAGGTGGTGAACCTCCAGTTTCTCTTGTTTTAGTTTGTGTACAATGTAGTTTCTTTCTTCCTTTTTTTTTTTGACAAATTTCCTCTTTGTTGTTTCCTTTTCCTTCTTTCCCTTTTTTCTATTTATGTCATGTTATATCATGATCAGGTATCTGCCACACGGAAAGGTTTTAGAAACCAAATAAAAAACTTATGGTGGAGAAAAGGGAAAGACGATATTCCAGACTCCCAGGATGGTTCCATGTACGTTATCCAAGTATTTTTCATAGTCATGTCTCAAGTCTCAGTTTTGCTTGTTCTCTTTTCATTTTCTAATGTTGGGTTTTACCTTTCCTATTGAAGGTATACTTTCAGTTCTATCGAGTCCCAGATTAGAGTTTTGGGTGACCATGCTTTCATGTTGGGAGATTATGAACTTGCACTGTCAAATTATCGACTTATTTCCACAGATTATAAGCTTGATAAAGCTTGGAAGCGCTATGCTGGTGTGCAGGTAACTTTAAAACTTTTTTTATTTATATACTTGCGTTTTGGCCTTTTTTGACAGATGGACAGCTTATCTCTAGCTCATGATAATATGAACATTTCCACAGCAGTGGATGTATTTATTAAAAAAATGGGGTGTTGTGCTGCAGTTGTCTTCTTTCTCACATTTATAATGGGATATGTATCTTGATTTGGTGCACTAATGTGTTGTTATGTTGACTGAAAACTTGGTTGATGCACTTGCAATATTGTTGACCTGCTACTGTACTTGGTTTTGCTAAACATTCTACCATGTATGCCTACGGTCAAGGATAAGATTCCTGCAATAAATGCCATTTCTAAAATTTAAATTCAATAAGTGTAAGGATAGAAGGGTACACTAGGGAAATAAGGGCAATGAACTCACCAGGCAAGTTAACATATTAACAAAACTGGAAACTTTCTACATGTTGTAGTATTGCATCCTGAAACAAAAATGTGTAACTTTTGCTGTTGTACATATTTTGATTGCCTAGTTGGATTTTCTTGTTTATTATTCCTGCTTTCTCTCTTGTATTTCGAGACTATTCTAATCCTCCCTTTTAGATGATCTTCATCTATCTCATTTGTTCTTGCAGGAAATGATGGGCCTTACATATTTTATGTTGGATCAATCAAGAAAGGAAGCGGAATATTGCATGGATAATGCATTCAGTACTTATTTAGTATGTATAGCTCTTTCTTGCTCTGTGTTCATATATTATTATTTGGTCTAATGGTCAAAAAAATCCAAACCTTTTCATTTAATTGCGATTATAACCAAACGTTTTAATTTTGATAAAAAAATCCCAACCTTTACATTTTATTGCAATTCTATCCAAATTACTTAAAATGGTATAAAAAGTATGTAATTGATAATCTAATTATAACAATAGGATTTTATTAGATAAAATAAATTATAATTAAATACTACCCATAAACAACTCAAAGCAATTAGTTTATTAATTGTATATAATTTTGAATTGATTTGAGCAAATGGATGTAATTGCAACAACATGTAAAGATTGGGATTTTTTTGGTCAAAATTAAAATGTTTGGTTATAATTGCAATTAAATGAAAAGGTTTGGATTTTTTTGGCTATTAGGCCTTATTATTTGGGATAGTCGTAGATACTCAGGGGATGAACATATTGCAGCACTTTTGTAATCTTTTTCTGTTGATGGTTCTTTGATTTTGATATTTCTCTAATTAAGATTGGTATAATGATGCTCGGGGAATCAAAAAGATAAGTAAATGATTGGGAATTTATGGTTTGGAATTATTGTAACCTCTTTGAGGTATCTATTTATCTTTTAATAGTAGTTTGGAGGAGGTTCTTTTTAGACAATAAACCAATCTTTGCATCAAGACTCAAGTTACAGTAAATGTACCTTTTATGGTTGCTTTTCTGTTTTTGTAGCAATCAGCTTTTAAATGGCTATTTTTAACTTACTAAAACTTATTGGTTTGAGATTTTGAGGCCAAAATTAATGTGATAAATGAAGTTTATTAGTATTAGTTTTTTTTTAAAAGGTTTTTCTTTGATTCTATTCTCATATCACAATTGCCTTTTGACAAGCACTTGTGTAGTTTTTCAACAACTTGGTCACTAGGCTTAGGTTATGATGACTGCCAAATCATCTATGAAGCTGCGTAGTTTTACATTGCGCCCCGCGGCTTGTTAATTTGGCTGATTAAACTCAATTTTAGGATGCTGCTTTCAACTTTGTTGATATATATTGAATCTGGCACACATGCAGAAAATTGGGTCATCTGGTCAGCAAAATGCTACACGGTGTGGCCTTTGGTGGATAGAAATGTTAAAGACAAGAGGTCAATACAAAGAGGCTGCCAGTGTTTACTTCCGGATATGCAGTGAAGTAAGCCCATCATTTTCTTACAGACCAATGTGAAAGAATGTACTGATTTCGAGTTAATTGACAATTTTTTTCTTATTTTAGGAACTACTGCTTGCAGCTGTTATGCTTGAGCAAGCATCTTATTGCTATTTGTTGTCTCAACCACCAATGCTACATAAGTATGGATTCCATCTTGTTCTTTCCGGTGATCGCTATAGAAAATGTGATCAGGTACTTATCTTTATGTGTAGATATGTGAAAAATCTAGACGTGGCCTATCATGAATTGCTTATTCTGAAGATATTTCTTTGATTCATCGGTTCATTTTCCTAGATTAAACATGCAATACGCACATACAGAAGTGCTATCTCTGTTTACAGTGGAACTACTTGGAGCTACATCAAAGATCATGTTTATTTCCATATTGGACAGTAAGTTTGTTTGGTTTATACTGCCTGAATTTGCATAATAGTCAGTTTGTCACAGTAAAACATGATAATTTTTTTACTGTATTCGTATGTGCTTGTATGCTGTTGCATGATGTAGATGGTATGCCTTTCTTGGAATGGATGATGTGGCTGTCACACATATGTTAGAAGTCCTGACATGTAGCCATCAGTCCAAGGCAACACAGGAGTTATTCCTGCATGAGTTTCTTCAAATTGTCCAGGTAACTGTTAGTTCAAATTGTTGTGCTTGATAGTTATTGTTAAAGAAAGCAAAGTCCATGGTTCTTACGAGTCTTAAGGTCTAATCCTTGTCTTCCATTCTTCCATTTTTGAATGAGCTAGGAATACCACCTAACCACTTTGATCCAGAAGTAACATTCTTAATCTGTTTGATACTTGTATACATCTTAATCTGTTTGATACTTATATACATCTAGTTTGAAGGTCGAGTACCTTACTACTTCCTTTTATTTATGTTAGCATGCTATTATCTGTTGTGACTTATTTGTGCCGTGTTTTCATGTGTTGCACAATGATGGCTACTCTGTATTCAGATTCGCTAACTGCTTTTGCTTCATTTAATTATTATTTTGGAGTTGTAATGGACAAATTCAGAAGTTAATACTATGATTATTTTTTTACTTCACCATATGAGGTAAAATAATTTAAGTAGAAGCGTTCTAAAAGCTCTCTTTGTGGCATAAGTTGAGTTTGTCCAAGCAGCAAACTGTTTTGCGACTTGGGAGTTACTGTTTGAAGCTTAACTTTTTATTGGCATTAGTGCTTTCTTGATTATTCTCAGTTTTTTTTCTTTGCTTAAAATTTAAAATAAATGCATGTTCATTACCGTTACCTTACTACCTGTTTTTTGTTTTTTGAAAAAAAAAGAAAAGAAAAGCGTGCATCTCTTCTTGCTGTTTCTGTGGTTATGGTCATCATCATCTTCCAATGCCAAAAATTTGTTTAATATGTTCATTCTACCTAGTATTAAGCAATTACTGAAGTTACGTTTTTGTAAGGCTTCAAATGAAGGATCTATAATTACAAACAGTATTCAATAGTTTTAAAAATCCTAAGTTTATTATGACACTGGTATGAAGTATAAAGTTCGTTCAAGGTTGAAAAGTTGCTATTTCTTTAATGCATCAGTTGTGTGATTGTTACTCGTTAATATCGAATTGGCACCTTGTGGCTTTTTTAATGTGAAGGTCAACTGTCAATATTCACAAGTATAAGCAAGTACTTCCTTTTCCCCTTCTCTTTTAAGAATTTTTTTTCATAAGTTTGATAGTCTTACTACTGGATACCACAGAAAACGGGGAAAACGTTTGAGGCATTAAAACTTCAGTTGCCTGTTATCAATGTCTCATCGCTTAAGCTTGTTTTTGAAGATCACCGAACCTATGCATCACTGGCAGCTGTAAGTTGACTTTCATGTATCTCTCATGCAGAACTTGATATTTTTACTTATTTTTCTTGAAGATGCCTTTTTCTTTCTTCATCTACTTCATTCTGTTTGTTGTATGGATATCGTTAAATTTGTTTTGTTTATATCATGTCCACACTATCATCTATGTTTGCAGACAGATGCAATGATGCATGCTGCTGACATATGCATGTTTATCTATTTAGTTAAAGCAGATTGCAACAGAAGTAGGTATTTAAATTGAAGTTGGGGGGTTCTGCATCACTTTTAAACTTTTTTGTGTGACCTAAATTGGAAGAAGCCTATTGTTAGTGACCCTTGGGCAATGTTAAATAATAAAATACTCCTTATAATAAATAGTTTGGGACAAATAAAACATCCTTCAGAGATGCTTTAAGTGATTAAAGAGATAGCATGATCAATTATTTGGGTGCTTTAATTTTAAATCATAATTTTTTAGTTAATTATTTTGAAGTATAGTTATAAATTCTTCTGTTTATGATCTGAACTGTAAAAATATTATTAATCCTCAATGCTAAGAGACTATCTAGCTAGAAGGTGCATTTTGGTTGATGTAATCGTCTCTTTTCAACATTTCAGGCTAATGTCAAAGAAAGTATCTGGCGATCATTAGAGGAGGATATGATTCCCTCATTATCTACTGCTAGGACTAACTGGTTGGAAGTACAATCAAAACTCATACCAAAAAGTTACAGGGATACAAACATTTGTGTGGCTGGAGGTATGAAGGTGATCGCGTTCAGCATAAAGTTTCATGTTTTTCTTTTCAGTTCATGCCACATTTTTTTAAAGCTGGGTGGTTTAAGAGTTAGTATTGTTATCCACTGTAGCAAACTGCATTTTTCTCAACCTTCAATGCTGAAATTTATTTTCTTGGAATGAAGTTGGGTATAGAATTCTAGAGAAGATTTTTAGAGTTCTATGCTTTCTTGAAAAACAAAATGAAAAAGAAACTATACTCTGAGAATAAACAAAAATTCATGGAGTAAGAAATTCTCCATCACGAAGAAAAGAAAAAGAAGAATCAATTAAAAGATACTTATGCTAGTACAAAGGTATGACCATCATATTCACTAATCTCTCTGATTTACCTTAGTTGGAATGTGGAGTTGAATGAAGAAACCATAGTTGTGCAGAGGACCTTAGTTTTGGGAGTTGTCCTTGTAAATTCCATTCATTCCCTCCTCCTTGTTTTTTTTTCTGAGTCAAGTGCTTGGAAGTAACATGATCTCTAAAGGCAATGAAAGCGCCTTCCAAGTCTCAACCATAGATCTTCTTTTCTTTGGAGGTTTATTTATTACTTGATCTCATCTGTGCATCTCTGGACTCTGTTTCCTTTTAAATTTTATCATACTACGTCTTCTAAAAGAAGACGCGACTTAATTTGAGTGCATGAGAAAAGTATCTACTTGTGGTTCTTAATCAGCTATATCTGTTTGGTGCATGCCTAGAAACTATAGTGTTCAAAATCAGTCGATAAACTGAGTGTTGTCATTTTGCTTGTTGCTCATACTTTTCTCAGTAATAAGTTTTCATGTTGATTTTAACTTGCACAAGTTACTGTTGGAAGCACATGTGGGCACATGGCATTGCATGAAGGCAGTTCATCTACAATAGGTGTAGACAGTAACACATGTATAAAGGGTCCATCTTGTTGCATTGCTAACAACAACCAATACTCAAACCTCTCCCTATTTATTTGTTTATTTTGCAGAAGCAATAAAGGTGGTCATTGAATTTCAGAACCCCTTGAAAATGCCTATCTCAATATCTGATGTTTCTTTAATATGTGAGCTCTCTGGGCCAGCTGATATGAACTCTGGTGAGATACCATCAATGTCTCTGCATTATTACCTTTCCCTTTATTCCTTTTGTCAATTTGGGTAACTGTAAATTAGGTCTATGCAGTCGGGTGATTAATGTTTTAATGGTGTAGATGCAACTATCTCAGCCACAGAACTTAAAAATGACGAGGAATGTAAACAATCAGGGTAATTACGTCGTGCATTTCTTTACCTTCTCCCACGTTACTTTCAATCAGTCTTCTGTTAATTTTCCTTGATCCTTTTCCCATTTCAATAACTGATAATTTGGACATTTTCTTGATGACTGCAGAGATTTGAACTCTGACAATTCCTTCTTTACTCTATCAGAGGTTGACTTCACATTGGCAGGGGATGAAAAAAAATTGGTAAGTGCTACTTCAGGGAAATAAGTGTATGAGGTTCTTTTTCTTGTAGGCTAGCTACTAAATAACATTTTGAAAATTTTACAATCAAATTTCTTTGATTTGCTGCTTGGTGCATTGCCTTTCCCTATCTTCCATGCACAGAGACTAATCTACTACCTATATGCATGGTTAAATTAATTACATGGGCACAACCTGTGTGCCATGGTATTTATTGATCTTGTTTCTATGCCGTGGAGGTGGAGCTAGAGCCTTGGCTTAGAGACCAAAATTCAAGCATCTTATATTCTAAAAATTAATGAGGACTGGAAATGTTCAGCTTAAGGATAGGAATGGGATGGGATGGAGAGGAGGGTTCTATGGGCATGGTGGCAATCTTGGACCGGTATGGGAGGGCGTAGGAGGACCACAATACCCTATATTGTCTTTCAGCTCTGTCACTCTTTTACTTCACTAGTGGACATAATGAAATGGCATTTCTCACTAATTTAGAAATACATGAACATTCAGGGATAGTGAATGAATGGATCATCCCAAATACTGGAGAATAGGAACCACTGATAATTCTATGCTCACTGGTCCTTATTATATAAGACTTGTACACTTAAATTTGAAATTCTTAAAGAAAAGAAATTAACCAAGATACCCTTACTAATGTCTAAGCAGTTTCTTCCCTCTTAAGATTTTACTTGAAAATTAAATGCTTAATCCATTCTCCTCCCAAGAAAAAAAGTTGTTGCAGACTTAATTTGGAAAATTTGATGAAAATGGTAGTCTATATTAGTTGTCTGCATCCTGAAAATGATTCAAACCATGGGTGTCAGACCTAGACCACCCAATGGAATTGGGAATATGGGTTTGGAGATTGGACCAGTCCCCATTTAAAACTCTATTGGCTTAGGCTCACTGTACCTGATTGGTGCAACTCTGTAATGGTTCATATGGGCGGAACTGATTTGAGTGAAGGCAACATTTATGGTGGCTTTTGGGCTTACAGATTGAACTCTCTTTCAGAAATCTTCTTGTTAATTGAAGTATGTGAACAAATGTTGACATTTTTTTTTATTTAGCTACTTTGATGTAATAATTAAAATAATACGGTTATCGGGTTAAACAAGTATTTAAACAAGTATTAAAATAATACAAGTATTCTTTATCCAACTAGAACATTGATTGCGCATATCCCTGAAAAAAAAACCTATATCATATGTTATGCATAATTTAACACATTAAATCCACCTAAACTTTTAAAGTTCAATGTATTTCACTTTGGCCCTTTACAAAAATGGCCTTATCTCTAATCTAACGGAGGTTAATAGTGATTAGCATTTGTGCAAAATGAGACCCGTTAGTGAGTATTGTGCGCACTGATAACAACTGAAAGGAACTGTTGCAAAGTATGAGAGAGATGTGTTTTTTTTCAATGATTAATTTTTTAGTTGTTATCGATGCGCATCACATACTAGTTGGTCCTATTTTATAAAGACAGTAGTCTCTTCTAACATCTGTTAGACGGTTAGAGGTAAAGATATTTTTACAAAATTTTTAAAACTTTGAGGGCTAAAGTGAGACGCTTTAAATTTTAGGTGGGGGGCCTAAAATGGAGTTACACTATAGTTTAAAGGCTTATTTGTACATTTTGCCTTTATTATTTTGATTTAATTTCAATAAATTTATTCCCTACTTGAACCTTTGACCCATGCCTCTCTTATCTGGCCTGATGATTAGGGGTGTGTGAAAACCTAAATTTCAATGACTTGGATTTTTATCCTGTGATGGTTGAGTTTTTCCGATACCACTATTCTATTATGATATCTGGTTTCTCTATTAAGCCTAATTGTCAAATAAATCCAAACCTTTAATTGCAAATTTAGCCAAATCTTTCAACTTTTGCAATAACAACCAAATTTGGAAGGTTTGTTGCAATTTTAACCAAACCTTTAATAATGACCAATTAAATCTAAACCTTTTCATGTAAATTGCAAATTTAACTGAATTTTTAAAATTTTAACAATTGTGACGGAATTTTATTAATGTCCATTTAGACACATGATAATTTAGGGATTGTATAAACTTCAAATGAAATTCAAAATTGCATCACAAATTTCAAAATTTGGTTAAATTTTTAATTTACATGAAAAAGTTTGGACTTAATCGGTCATTATTAAATATTTGGTTAAAATTGCAACAAACCTTTAAAATTTGGTTATAATTGCAAAAATTAAAAGGTTTGGTTAAATTTGCAATTTCGTTTAAAGGTTCGGATTTATTTTGTCATTGGGCCTTATTATTATTATATGAAGTTCTCTTCTGGTTACAACTTACAAACCATTGTCTGTTTCAGGTGCAACTGACTGTCACTCCCAAAATAGAAGGCAGTCTAAAAATTGTTGGAATCAGATGGAAATTATCTGGTTCAGTGCTTGGTTACTACAACTTAGAGTCAAATCTTGTAATGAAGAAAAGTGTGAAGGGCAGGAGGAAGAATAAGCACTCCCCTAGCAATGACCTTAAATTTATAGTGATTAAGGTGCAGGCAAACGCCCCTTTTAATCCCTTACCTTGTCTCTCTGTGTGCATATCAAGTTATAATTTACTTTTCTTTGCTCAATCTATTTTCTTTGTGTCCAGAGTCTACCCAAGTTGGAGGGCATCATTCATTCTTTACCTGAAAAGGCATATGCAGGAGATTTACGGCATCTTGTTTTGACGTTGACAAACCATTCAGAGTTTTCTGTGCAGGTATGCTCTTATCCAGCTTTCCTTCTGTTAATCCATTCTGGATAGTAATATTTACTTTGTGTCTATGTTAGCTTTATGTATTTTGCATTGATGCGGTACCAATTGGGTGATATAGTGCAACTTCTTGATTACTTTGACATTCTGAGCGATTGGTCTGATGTTGCGTTAGTATTTGACTATGTGGTGCGCTAGTAACATATATTCCTTGGAGGGATAGTAAGCCTAGCTTCCCAATGCAGAAAACTGTTTTATTTTTAATATATTGTTTTCATAACAAGCTTGATCTTCTGTCTGCAAGATGCAGTGATCTATGGTTTATGGTTATATTTTTAAGTTTTTGACATGTTTGCAAAATGTTTGGCAGAATCTGAAAATGAAGATCAGTCATCCAAGATTCCTTAATTTTGGGAATCAAGAAGATTTAAACCGAGATTTTCCAGATTGTTTAGAAAAGAAGACAAATTTTGAACAAACTGGTATACCCGGTGATTCCAAGAAAGTGTTTAACGGCATATTTCTGTTTCCAGAGGTCTGTGTGGAAGCCTGCCATTGATTTTGGCAATTGTCACCAAATTAGAATTGGGCCATATTTAGCTTTGTTCCTTACACTGACTTTGATATTTCAGGATATCTCAATTGAGAAAGAAAAACCGTTATCGTGGCCTCTTTGGCTTCGAGCTGCGATTCCAGGAAACATTTCCTTGCATATAGTTGTCTACTATGAGATGGGAGATGCATCAAGTGTCATGAGATACCGCACTCTACGGTTGTATTATAATTTGCAGGTATAAACTGAAACTAACTTTCTATCCTACTCCCAGGGTACAACTGCCACTTCTGCTCTAAGGTAGACCTGTCCACGGTTTGGAACCGAACCGGCGGTTCCGGTTCCTTTTTTTGGAGGAACCGGAACCAAACCTTAACCTTAAGGAGGCAGTTCTGGTTGTGGAACTGGAACTGACGGTTCGGTTCCGGTTCCGAACCGTAATTTTAAACTGAAAAAACTATGAAAAGTACGGTTCGGAACCGGAACCGAACTGAACCACCGGTTCCGGTTCCTATTTTGGAGGAACCGGAATCTGAACCTTAGAGGCGGTTCTGGTTCTTGACGGTTCGGTTCCGGTTCAGAACCGGCACCTGGACGGGTCTACTCTAAGGGATGATAAAGAAGTTAGAAAAGGTTAACTGAGATCATGCTGTGAATTGTGTCAGTCCGTGGTTCCCAAATGTTCTTTGTTCTATTTTTTGTCTCTCTCTTGCCTCTTGGCAGTTGTTCCCAATTTTAATTTGTTAACATTTGTATTTATTAGGTATTGCCATCTTTAGATCTGTCATTTACTATCAGTCCCTGTCCATCAAGATTGCAAGAATTCCTTGTACGCATGGATGTTGTCAACAAAACTAGTTCCCAGAATTTTTTGGTTAATCAGTTATCAACTGTTGGATGCCAATGGGAAATTTCGTTGCTTCAACCTCTGGAGACCTTCTTTCCTTCACAATCTTTAATTGCTGGTCAAGCATTGTCATGTTTCTTCATGCTTAAGGTAGGTGCAACTGCTTTCTGTTTTGTATTTACCCTTTCCCTCTTCTATCTCCCCAGTGTAAATATTTTATTTTATTTAATTTTGTACTGTTTACTTGTGCTTCTATTGTTTATCCTCTGTATGCTGACTGCTTGCTTGTGCAGCTTAATTCTTTAAATTTCTTGCAAGTCCTATTATTTTCTCTCTCCCAATTCTTTTTATTCTTAAGAGCGCATCAAAGTCATCTTTGTTTTCAAACTTTCATTGGAACTTTCTGATAGTGTCACCCTTATCAACTATTCCAATCATGCCATTCACAGTCCTATCTCCGTTTCATCGTCTTTCCAAACAAGCTTAAAAAATCTATAAGAAACTAATAAAATATTCTAGATATAATCAATTTGTAAAACATTCAATTTTGATGAATTGGATAAATATATAGCTAATCTTTGCAACTTAGTTAAATCACACAATTGAAAAGGATTGAATAAGAGTTTAAGGTACTGTAAAAAGGTCTAATTTATTTAAATTAAATCCTAACATACTTCTAGATAGTCTCACTTTATGACTAAACTAAATGCATCACTTTATAATAATTAATACTAATTATCTTCACTTTGATTGAATTAATTCTTTTTAAGCTTCATTTTTATTGGAATACAATAGTAGTCTTAAAACAGAAATAACTAGCACATGCTTTAGGAATACACAACTAGTTTCATAATATTAATAATTGATATTTTCTGATAATTAACAAGACATGTAATATTGTAGAACTTGATTCTATATTACCTTGTGCTTTCAGATCCAGGCTATCATGGAATTGCATCTCCATGTTAATGTCATAGTGCCTTCATCCATAATCTAGCTTATGTGAAATTCTAAAATTTTTTTAGTTTCATCTTTTAAATATGTACAACATACTCATTCTAGGCTTCTCAATTTATAGTTTGCACTGTAATGTTGTTGATGCAATTTTTTTTGGCTTTAGAACCACAGCAAAGCATCAAGTACTGAAGAAAGAATCTCATCTTTTCCCCGTTACCCTGGAAGTGATGTAAGGTTAACTCCTGAGGGTGGCAAAGATGCACCTTTCGATATATCTAGCTCACCTTTGGCTGATTTCCATGATTGTGAAAGATCACAGCATGAAACATCTAATCAGGTTTGTATTATTAATGAATGCCAGATCTATTGCCATTCAATGTTGCCATTTTTTCTTCATGAGTTGTACTGCTGCTATCACTATCATCACTTCTAGATGCATTTCTAGTCAATTTCTATATCACCATTCTGGACTTGCTGCAAAAATTTCATAGATTAATTTTTGCATAAGGTATCAAATAAATTTTACAATCTTGCATTTGATATGCAAGTGGACGACTGCATTGGTGGTTAACCATAGGCTGTATGTTATTATAATTTCTTTTTCCTGCTGCTCATTTATTTGTATTGTATGTGCTGCTTGACTAGCAATTCATACTTCTTATTTTGCATGTATCAGGAAGATGTAAACACAGTGGATTTCATTTTAATCTCTAGGCCGCTGAAAAGTGAAAACAATGCTGGGATTTCTGATCCTCCCTGTCTATATTCTCATCATGCGTGTCACTGCAGGCAGGACTCATAACATTTGTTGTTCATATTGTGTTGATAATATAGTTCTTTTAGTTTTCCAAGAGCTTTCTTTTCATCTTTTCATCAGTTGATTCTCCAATTTCCTTCTTACAGGAGGTCAAGCACAAGCCCGATATCATGGGTCATGGATGGGCCTCGGGTCAGACATCATAAATTTTCGGCTTCATTTTGTGAAGTAAATTTAAGAATGACTATTTACAACTCATCAGATGCTGTTGCATCTGTGAGCATTAATACCTTTGATTCCGCTAGTGGCAATGGTCAACAGAGTGATGCAAATGCAGTTACAACTGGAAATCAAACAGGTTGGCACAATCTATCCCTAGAGAGTGACATTAAAATATCTTCCGGTGTTCCGGGTACCAATGTCACAAGATCGACATCACTAGAATGCATCTCTCCATTCATTTGGTCTGGTTCAAGCTCTACCAAGGTCCAACTTGAGCCAATGTCATCAAGTGAAATTCCTCTTCAGATTTGTGTATTCTCTCCCGGTACATACGATTTGTCAAATTATGCATTGAATTGGAACCTTCAACCTGTTAACAATGAAGTAGGAGAGACAATTCAGATATCAGGAACAAGCCCCGGATATCCCTACTATCTTACTGTGCTCCCTTCAGATTGAGATTCGGGCTTTACATAAGTTTTGGCTTCTCTTATTGTTTCTTTAATGTACTAATTTTTGTAATCTTGTCATGTAAATTATTATTCCAGTGTATTTGCATTTTTCTTTTTCTCAGAAAATAGGAATTGAGGAAAGGCATAGCAGGAAACAGACTACATTCTTTTGTCCCTTAGAATAATAGTGAGAATGAAATGATTAAATCTTTGACTGCGATTATGTCTGTGGACTTGTTCATTAATTTTACGCGGTGAGATTCATATTATTACTTCTGATATGGTACATTTTTAATCGATAACACATGCCCAAAGTTGTCTGTTAACTAAATTAATCGCTTACATTTGGTTTGCTCTTTAAGGAGTTCCAGCTAGTTTGGCCTGTCGATATATATGGCCATTGATGGAGGATTAATTTATTCATTCCCCACATTATGCGTCAAATATCTAAATAAAGAATAAATTTTCCCTTTTCCTATTCACTTCCCCATGCCATTACTATCCCTAATTGAAATTAAGTTGCAAATTTCATGTTTTATCTCAATCTCAACCCTAGGAAACATGCGTAGTATATCATAATTTTTTATGCCTTTTTTCAAAAATAATCTTTCATGAATTGTGAAAAGACTAGTTTTTCTTTTAGTTCTACAAGTGATCTTTTTAAAGGCAAAAGCTTAACTTCTCCTAATACATACTTACAAATCGTGCCGTAATCCAGTAGTTTCTGATAATGTTTCTTTTTACGAAAATATGTTTGATTACAAGATAAAATATCTACAAGTGGATTTTTTTGGTTAAGACAAGTGGATTGTTTAGTATTGTTCAGTACGATAATTTTGAAGTCACTTGAGCATAAAGACTTCCCGAAGTTCGCAAATCAAATCTTAATAAATGCAATTCATCATGTCAGTTTCGTAGCAGGTATACAACTTATTGATCGGGAAATAAATTTTCTTGCGTGGTACGAGTCAATTCTGGACCCAATTCACAAGTTGAATTTTACATTACGCCACCATCAAATGTTCTTAAAAGTTGTTCACCCTTTTAAATTCTTTCTCATCTACCAAAAAAGGAAATAAAAGATTCAGTTCTGTTCTGTAAATTTCACTTGAGTTATGGATAAGAAATTTTTTTTATGAAGCTCAAATCAAAGACAATATCTATGTTACTTTCAAATTTAAGTGGAAACATGACAAAATCTATGATTTGTAAATAAGAGATTTTGTTAATTAGTTAGTTACTAGAATTTAAAAATCACACAAAAATTGAATGAGAATCAATTTTAATCTTTTAACAATATAGAACCACCAATCCATCTTGGATAGAGTGATATTACCAATGTGAGTAGTGAGTGAAAGGTCTAAAGTTTGAGACCCACTCTTACCAAATTATAAAAAAACAATATAGAACCAAACCGTGCAGTGGTAAAAACACTTAAAATCGATGTAAGAGTTATATTTAAATCTCCCAACTTCCAACTCAAAAAAAGAAAAAAAATACTTTATCTAGTTTAGTGCTTATAAAAAGTCTTAATTTGAATCACCTCGCCCCTAACTAAAAAAATAGATTAAAAATCTTCTGTTATGTTAGTGGCAGGAACACTTTAAAGAGTTTTAATCTAAAAATATGAATTAAAAATCTTTTGTTATCAAGGGGCAATAAAAAGATGATTCCAAATCAGAAAGACCAAGTCTTACTTTTTCATGCAATCATCTCCTCATTTAAAAAAACTTCATTTTCCGCACCAAAATCAAATCATTTAAAGCAAAATTTCAATACCCTAACGCGTTTTGTACCATAAATCCAAATATCAACAACATTCCATGTAAATCCTTTTACTCGGTTCAGGAATGAATCCATATATATATATATTTTTTCTTTTCCCATATACATACATATATGGTTTCTTTCTAGCTCTCTTTCCAAGCTATTTCCTCCTTGCAAATTTTACGTACAAAGAAATGTTCAACAAAAGACCCTTTCTCTAATTAATCTCATACTTGTCACCAAATTGACTTATAAATATTATTTTCCCTCCCTTGAAAACAAAGGGTAGTTGAAACTCTAGCATTACCAATTGACTATTCCCCACCTTCTTCTTCCTTTAGCAGCCATTCATGAAAATCCCTACCCATCATTTCTGATCTCTCTTTCAATACATACCCTTTTAATAGTTTCATTCTTTAAAACCATTTCTCTCATATTTCTTTTCTTCAAAAACAAAAACTGGTGCCCATCAAAAAGTAAAAAATCTTCAAGAAACCAGAGTAAAGAGAGTAAAGGAAAGGAACACATAGAGAATTAATTAAAGAAAAAATGAATGATTTATTTTCTGGGTCCTTCTCTCGCTTCCGAAATGAACAAGGTTCCCCTGATCACCATGTGATCCAGATGACTGAAGCTCCATCTACTGGTGGAGTTAATTTAGATAAGTTTTTTGAAGATGTTGAATCTGTTAAAGATGAGCTTAAGGAATTAGAGAGGCTTAATCAGAGTCTTCAATCTTCTCATGAGCAAAGCAAGACTCTTCACAATGCTAAAACTGTTAAAGATTTAAGGTCAAGAATGGATGCTGATGTTGCTCAAGCCTTGAAGAAAGCCAAGCTCATTAAGGTCAGATTAGAGGCTTTGGATCGGTCCAACGCTGCCAACCGGAGTTTGCCTGGCTGTGGACCTGGATCTTCCTCTGATCGAACCAGAACATCTGTGGTCAACGGCTTGAGGAAGAAACTGAAAGATTCAATGGAGAGTTTTAGTAGCCTGAGAGAAAAGATATCCGGTGAATATAGAGAGACTGTACAAAGGAGGTACTTTACAGTTACTGGTGAAAATCCTGACGAGAGGACACTTGATCGTTTGATCTCTACAGGTTAGTTATTTCTGCTTTATTTTGATTAGTTTTAGACTTTTGTGATCGAACCCAGATCATGAATTCGAGGCTCGAACTCGAAACTCTCAGTTCTGGAGATGTTCCAGATCAAGAATTTTGATGGGTGCTTGTAAAATTGATTGAATTTTATTGATTAATTTTCAGGTGAGAGTGAGACTTTTCTTCAGAAAGCAATACAAGAGCAGGGAAGAGGAAGGATTTTGGATACTATAAATGAGATACAAGAAAGGCATGATGCAGTGAAGGATATGGAGAAGAATCTAAAAGAGCTACATCAAGTATTTTTGGATATGGCAGTATTGGTGGAAGCTCAAGGTGAGCAATTGGATGATATTGAAAGCAATATGCAGAGGGCAAGCTCATTTGTTCGTGGTGGAACTCAACAATTGCAAACAGCAAGAAAACTTCAGAAGAATACTAGAAAATGGACTTGCTATGCCATAATTATATTACTTGTCATCATCCTCTTTGTGGTGTTGTTCACTGTTAGGCCATGGGAGAACAATGGTGGCGGCGGCGGCGGCGGCGGAAATCAGCCAGCTCCTGTTCAGAATCCACCACCACCACCATCACAATAATAGCTAGAATTTGATCTAGTTTCTAGCTTTTATTTATATGTTATATTCTTTTGTGAGATATGTTTATTAGTTTGGAACTTATGAGCATTGGTTTTCTTGATTTTATATATAACTCTCCTCTTTTCTGTACTTTTTTCAAGAACAGAATTTTGATGGGAAAGGGCATAGTTTAGCTATATTTTTTTCGGACCCTTCATTTGATTATTGGATTGAAAGCTTATAGCTTTCCTTATAGCCATTGATTCTGTTGATTTTAGGCCTTATTGGGTTTTGGTGATTCACATTCTTTTCTGTAACTAGTACTATTTCTTTTCCTTCATGTTTAGTAGTTCCATGATCTTTCTTCCATTTCTCACTTCTTGTCTTTTTGGCATTTTTTTACATGCAATAATTATGTTTTTACAGGTTTATCTGGCTATAAATTATAGAAAACATGTTCATACATGCATGCAATGTAATCAATTACATTACATTAAAAAAAAAGGTAATGTAATCAATTATAAAATGAGTCTTCGACCTTATTATTCACATGAATAAAGAAACTTCAAACTGATCTTCTCCATATTCTTTGGACACTTGTCTCCTGTCGTGTTTGTATTGATTTGCAATATAGTTTCAAACAAAGTGGCGTCCAACTCCATGTACTAAGTTAAATTACAAGTGGCAATTTGTAGATTCAGCAGATAAACAAACCGGCAGGGAGTGGCCAACTGAATTGCTCATTTGGGGACGGTTGCCCCTTTACTACGAATTAAGTTATTATTATTATTTTCAGATTTTTTTTTTGAGTTAATGAAGGGGATTCAAACATGGAAGTTATGCCTTTAAACAACTAGAAGTTATATCATCATCTTGCAAGTTCTCCTACTAAGATGAATATAGGTAATTCCAAGATGAGATGTAATTATAAACCAAACCAAAAGATGTAATTATAAAATCAAAAGTGGTCTTTCACTATTATGGTTTGGCACAACTATGGGCTGGACTTGATGAATGAAGAACTCTCTAATTTTAGAGAGGTAACATGACATTAATTGAGTCTAATTGTAAAATGTTCTAATTTTAATATTTTATTAATTATAATTTTCTTTATATTACAAATTGATATAAAAATGTGCAAAATATATCATGATTTAATTGTCACAAATAATATTTTATTATACTAAATGAATTGTAATTACATATTGCTTATGAATTGCTCATGGCAATTAAAACTTAACAAATACATATGATTTTGAATTAATTTGAGTACAATAAAAAATTAAATCAGCACATGTTGAATAGGGAAAAAAGTTATAAAATCTATTGTATTAGAACATCAAAGATCAAACCCATCGGAAAAGTGTAATATTTCATTTAACAAAGGTCTAATGGCAAAATAAATTCAAATCTTTTAATAAAATTATAAATTTAACCAAATCTTTTAATTTTTTTAATTATAACCAAATTGTAAAGGTTTGTTGCAATTTTAACCAAATCTTTATTATGACCAATTAAATCCAAACATTTTGATTGAAAAACAATTTTGATCAAAATTTGAAATTTTTGGTATGATTTTAAATTGCATTTAAAGTTTATACAATTTCTAAATTCTCATGCATCTAAATAGACATAAATAAAATTTCATCACATTTATTAAAAATTAAAAATTTGTAATTTTACTTAAAAAATTTGGTTAAAATTTCATTTCAATCAAAAGGTTTGGATTTAATTGGTCATTAGTAAATGTCTAGTTAAAATCGCAACTAACCTTTACAATTTGGTTAAAATTGCAATGAACCTTTGAAATTTGGTTATAATTGCAAAAATTAAAAAGTTTGGTTAAATTTGTAATTTCATTCAAAGGTTTGGATTTATTTGACCATTAAATCTTTAACAAACTAAATAATGTCCGGCTACACAAAATTTCAGTAAATTGAAACTTACATCTACAATTCATTTTTGCATCAAAGGATACAAAAGCAATAGATGTTCTCAATTATATTGCCTAAAGTGCCAACCTGATATTTA